>CM060831.1:91242500-91540000 GCA_030762175.1 Metallyticus violacea | reverse complement strand
TATATATATATATATATAGCAATCAATAATATTACCAGCATTACTCCTTAGTCGAACAGCTCGCCTTCCCTTCTCAGATGCTTCCTGGCTCCCTAATGAACCAGTAGATGTGGGAAACAGAACCTGTTCTTACAATAGCTGCTTTCAGGGATTTTTACTGTCGCCCTTAAAATATTACGAGAAAATACCCATTAATATTGTGAGGTATTTCGAGAGGGGTAAAAGGTGTCTTGGAATCAGTTTGTATTCCCCTTTAACAGTTGAATGTCTTCATCTATCCTTAGAAATGTCTATGTCGGTACTGATGGTGTAGTGGTAACCATACTTACCTCCTAAACCCAAGATCGCGGATTCGATCCAGGATCGATGGATTTTTTGGGGCGTATAAATCCTAAGCATTGCTTTCTTCGGAATAGAAGTAAAGCCGTGGGTCCCGTGTCGTACATTTACGGCACGAAAAAGAACCTCAAGCCTGAAAGAAGAGTCTCTGACCAACATTTGTCGGCTGTTTCATGCCCTGATTTGAATGGGACGCCGATGACCTGAGATGTTAAAGAGCGTCCGTAAATAAACAAAAAAAAAAAAAAAAGTCTCTTATAAATTTCATAAGCGGACTAATTTTATTTTATGTGAATAATTTTTTCTTCTACTAAAGGGCTGGTACTCTAGACTTCATGGGGTTCACGTCGAGAATTTTCCTTCCCGATGCTACACAACTACTCCTTTATCCCTTGAGCTTCGCTAACTACAATCCCTTATTTAGTACGCTTTTAAAACAAAGGCAAAAACTGAAGGTACATATTTTCGCCCTACTAATTCAGAGTACGACACACCTATTTCACTTAACACCAACTATCACAACTCCTGTGAATTCGTACTCCTCCGTGGATTTTTTTATATCAAGATTAATAAAGATCTCTTTCATTGGCGAAACTCTCCAATTCTCTTTACTTTTTTTTAGTTATATTCAGAAAGATGATACTTTTCAACCGATGAGTTAACGGTGTGCCGACACCCACATTCAGTAAGGATAGTTATCTTACTTTCAGTTACCCCCCGATTTAAATCATCACACTGTTTGGAAAGTTTTCCAGTTCATGATTAACTGGCTAGAATCTCGAAAATTTGACGAACGCCAATATCATTTTCGCCGGTGGCGTTCCTCTCTCGATCATAATATAATATAATAGAGAGAAGGGGGTAATTATGGAATATTGCTTTATGCTGAGGAGATACTCAACTAAAACACTTACTTATAACACATGTTAATTGTAAACTTAATTATTACCAACTATACCAAATATAGTAAGATCATCATTTCCAAAAATATGAAGAAAATAATAAATAAAAGTAAGGGTTAAGGAATAGGAGTGGGGATACGAAATACTGCTAGTTACACTATATAATGTATTGTTATTTACATAAACCGCCAACATATTGATCCGTATCACATCCAGAATATTCCTGGAGTCCTCATCACACACTACATATACACCGGAACATGTTTTATTTGAATGTCCACGTTATAGGAACCAAACTTCAGAAGAAAGAAGGATTTTTTATTTGTTTATTTACGGATGCTCTTTAACATCTCAGGTCATCAACGTCCCATTCTATTCAGGGCGTGAAACGGCCGACAAATTTTGCTCAGAGGTCTCTTCTTTCAGGTTTGAGGTTCTTTATCGTGCGTAAATGTACGACACGGGACCCACGACTTTACTTCGCTTCCGAAGGAAGCCATTCTTAGGATTTTTACGCCGGAAAAAATCCATCGATCCTGGCCGGGTTTGAATCCGCGAAAGGGTTTAGAAGACAAGGTTACCATTACACCACCATGACCGACAAGAAAGAAGGAGTTTAAGCAACCATTGATAGCCTATATTTTAAGGAACAAAGAATTATATAAACATCTTTAAACCCTAGCCCATAAAATAAGTAAAACAGCATGGGAAGAAAGGATGGAGCAAGAAGAGATTCCAGCTGTAAGGGAAGAAGAAGAAGTGGAAGTTAGAAGATCGGAAAGATTAAGAATATTAAGTATACACAACCAGAAAAATAATTTACCACCAATTCATAATGAAAACTTGATTCGAATCACGTTAGAAGATGAAGAGGGAGAAGAAGGAAAGGGAGATGATGGAGAAGAAGAGGTAGAAGAAGTTATATAATAAACAAACCTACAGTTAGAAGAAAGAAGGTGCGGTGAGAAGAAGAGAAAGAAGGAGAGAATATGATGAGGTAGCAGGAGAAGCAGGAGCTGAAGGAGTTGTTGGGGGTCTTAGTGAAGATACAGAGGATGGGAGTTAGAGGAGCTTGTTTAGGAAGAATGGAGAAGTATAATAAAGATTGAGAGCGGAATCATATATTGAAGTGTAATGGTGTAGTAGATATGGGTGAAGTGAAGTTACTGGTGAACATTGTAAGAATAGTTTTAAACTTGTATTAATGTGAGTAAATAAACAAATACAATATAGAAGTGTAAAGTGAAGGAGTAGCGAAAGGGAACTTTTATTAGGACATAAAACAGTATTGTGTATATAGAATGAGAGGAGAGTGAAGTGATTGTGGAAAAAGTGTATGGCGAAAGAGTGAAGAAGAAGAAGAAGAAGAAGAAGAAGAAGAAGAAGAAGAAGAAGAAAAAGAAAAAGAAGTAAAGTAAGACAAAGAAGAAGTAAAGTAAAATATAATAACATTGTTATAATAACCATTATAATTATAATTAGTACTATTATTAACCACCTCCTTGGTTTAGTGATTAGCGTTGCTGACTGCTCCCTGGGATGTCCGGGTTCGATTCCCGGCACCTACTAAGGAATTTTTCTAAGTTAAGAAGGTCTCAAACGTGGACCACCCAGCCTTGTGAGGACAATTGGGATGGAGAGGTGGCGATCTCTGATCTAGTAAGTCGCGATATAGTGATCAGCGGAATGAGGTGTGCTCATCACATGCCCTGTGCAATACTGCACTCTACCAATGATATCACGTGATGTAGGTAGAGGACGCAGTGATCGTAGCGGTAAAGCTCAGCCTAGATGGGGCTGTAAAAAAGGCTTCATTTTTTTATAGCTACATATAAGTTGTAAAGTAAAAGTATGTAAGAAATGTACTGGTCACCAGTACAGTTTCTACCGGATACCGGTGAATAATAGTTTATTAATTTAGAGTTAAAGATTAAGTGAAAGTAGTAGTTGATTTCCAGCAATTAGGAAGTAATTGAAGGGAATGTAATTTTGTTATTTTTATTACTTTAGTAAATTTCTAATTGTAATCTAGGTATATGTATCAACTGTAAAACAATAATGTAAGAATGTAATTTGGTAATTTAGAAATAAAGTGTAAGAGTTTGCAATACACGTCCCGGTGCAGGAAACAAGGTGCCGGGATGGAGTATTTCAGATTTTTATATTATTATTATTACTACTACATATATTGTTCCCTTGTTTCTCCTCTGATATCTTTGGAAAATTTGGCACCACAAAAGATACACTCTGCATTATTGCTTCTGGTTCAGGATGCACGCTGACAGTATTTTCATTACTGGAACCTTGAAGCTCCATTGTATTAAAATCACTGGAATCAGTGAAATGGGATTTCTTGCATGTTTTGAGCGTTTTAGATATTTTCTTTGCTTACAAGTCCCTCTGGCAGGCACTTCCAAGAACGCAATTTTATTTTCTTTCTTTCGCACTAGCTTACGTGCTTTTATAATTCGCGAAAATTCCCATTTCCTGCTTTGTCTTTGATCTGACGGCACGACTTTACTGCGGCTCGCATTACACTGAGATGGTTTTGTAGCCGACTTCGAGTGTCCCCATTGGGGGCCAAATTATGAGATAGATTGTCGGTGGCGTTATTGTTGGCCCCACGTTGGTGATGCCAAATTATGAAGCGGTTTATTGTATGTTGTTGTTTATGCTTTGGTGACACTTTCTCAGGGGATTATTCGGCTATTTTGTTGGTTCGCACTCAACAAGACTGAAAGAAGAGACCAGTAGTATAAATAACGATGATATATATATTAAACATAATAATTACCATATATACATATGGTAATTATTATGCTTAAGATTTTTCACGTCCTCTGGTGTTTTGAGTACAATGTAATTAGTCTATCGGATATAAACTTAGTTACCGTGACTTCCATTGATATGAACCGAATCGGAGAACCGCATCTTAAATTGAATTTATTATGAATACCTCAGCATATATCTTGACGCATGTAGAACTTAAAATTGCGTGAGTCGCTGCATGCCGATTTCAACAATGAGCGTGTCTCCTGTGTATAAAACTCAACAGTTGAAAATGTGTCTCACCGCGTGTAAAACTTGCAGATGTGTATGTGTCCTCCTGAATGTATAACTTAAACAGAAGTGTTTGCATGGACAGCCTCTAATTGCGTTGATCTGCGTGAACTAAAGTAGAACGTGTTATCTGATCTGAAACAGCAAGCTCCAGCCGAGAAAACGCTTCCTTATATACCGGATTCAAATATAGTAAACGTTGACTTGACGACGCCAAAGGAGTTCACCAAATCAAGCACATGTCTTGCGCCTTAGTTTAAAAGTTTATTTTACTATTAGCTGGTTTAAATTCGCCTGCCAACACATGCCATTCGTTATTATTTCATTTAAAACTCTTATTGACATTGCAGTGACTAGTTTAAAGTGCAACCACCTGTCCTGCTCAAAGCCCTATCGAATTTAAAAGTCCTTGTGTTTTTTAAAAGTAGCATCACGCTTTACCCCGGGGTTTACTCTTACCCTTTGTCTACAGTTTTATGGTCTCTTTGGCTTTTCAAGCTACCGTAAACAGAAAACACCAGAGAATTTCCCTTATTGTCGAAGTACTATTCATATGTTAAAGTTACAGTATATTACAGCACACATATATACATATATGATATTTGCATCACTAAAATGTAATGATTAAGTTAGCACATACATTATATTTATATTTTCGTGGGAGTGGATCGTAAGTGCTATTTCAACAGATGCTATGAAAAATATTAAGAAAGTCTATATTAAATCTAGGATGACGTTATTCTTTGAGCAATTAAAACGATTTCTTTTCCAAACCACAATAATACAACATTTAGTACTAAATGAAACAATGTACAAGTTTTGAGGGACTAAATGGTTCAGGTATGCGGCTACGTGAAACTGAAAACTAAGTCGGTCGGTAACTCCCTCTCATATAAAATGTAGCTTTAGATATTGAATCAATATATATTACCGTCAATAATTTATTTCCATGTTGTTACTTAAAAACCACATTCGGGATCTCCAAGCTGGATAAAACTTACAAGTTTAATACCGATGAATTGCTCAAAAGTAAAGAAAGTGCACAAATTTTATAAACAGTTTCTGCTGTAATAATGAATAACAGTTTCTCCAAAAGTAACTCGCTACGTTCAGGCATCAAAGCACACCGAAAAGAATTAGCTTTGACAACTGCCTGCATAAAACAGTACCAACTAGAGGATATTTCGTGGTATTCCACAAGCAACCATTTATTCCAGAACTACTTTCTTTCCTCTATTGTTCTATCCGTCAAAACAGATTAGCCCATTCCCACACCTAAACCCTATCTCAACCCTCTTTTCCCCAACCCTCAATAATTATATATGATTTAGTTTTTCCCTGTTCCTATATTCTGCTGCTATAGTCTATTGCTTTATTTCAATTCCTCCTCCAGGTAGAAAAATAATAAACATTGACATTTTAAAACTTTGTTATTTTCTTGGGGTTTATTTGCCTCACTAGTCCCAAAGGAGTAGTTCTGTAACCTTTAACTTCACAAAAGTAAGCTTCTAAAGTGTCTACCATTAACAAAAAAATTGCACTGAATTGTAATTTAGAGTCCAAAGCGTTAATTCTACTCCTTTCGGGCGTGTGGATCATTCTTTAGGTTTGATAGCTAGCTATACGTAAAAATAAGTATACTGTATGTTCGTATGTGTCACAACCATCGCTGCCGTCTTGTAGCCGACTAGGTATGGCAGATACAGCATCTCCTTGTTGTACCACTTCCTTAACCTTTAACTCCACCAGAATTAAAGCTCCGACTTGAATGGTTTACAATGCACTGAATTGTTGCATTTTGTAAATTCTCTCTCTGAAAAGGGCAGCTTGCTATTCCCGCCGTCGCCGTGCTTGCGGAAAGCGGAGCATTTAAGAGAAATAGAAAACACTTTGGAATGTAAGTTGTTTCACTAATGAACAAAATATAAGCTCTCCATCTTTCGTTCCTTTCCAACAGGGACTGGACAATGGAGAAAGGAAGACTGATAACTGACATTTCTTTCTAGGGACCGCTCATAACGGCAGGTCGGTCGGTTCAGGCAGGGGTAGCGCGGGGTTTTGATTTGCTTTATTTACGGACGCTCTTTACGGGTCATCAGCATTCATTCGATTCAGGGCGTGAAGCGGCCGACAATTTTTGCTCAGAGGCCTCTCTTTCAGGATTGAGGTTCTTTATCGTGCCGTAAATGTACGATACGGGACCCACGGCTTTACTTCCCTTCCGAAGGAAGCCATACTTATGGATCGAAATCTATCGGTCCTGGCGATCTTGCGTTTAGAAGGAAAATATGGTTACCACTGCACCACCAGGACCGACGGGTGGCGCGGTGATCGGGTGTCAAAAAGTCCGCAGTATGATTGTCACGTAAGTAATTACTAACACTTAAACACTTAATTCATATTTAGGGTATTTTTTTCTGCTGCAATTAAAGAAAATCTGCCACTATTGCAGTGATTCACCCACCTCTATCACTTTATATTTACGAAAAGGAGCAAACCATTGGTTCCACCGGTTTCTAGGATTTAACCCAGGTTAGGGTTAGTGTTTCTGTATGTGTATGTGTGTATATAAATTAATTGAGAATTCAACTAAGAGCAGATTTCCCACCGTTTCAATACTTTACCCTCCTAATAATGTCCTCATTACAATGATTTACCCTCCCCTATAAATTTATATTTACGAAAAGGAGGCGAGCGTAGGCCGTCAGGCCGTAGCAAACCATTGGTTCCACCGATTTCTACGATTTACCCGAGGTTAGCATTAGCGTTAGGGTTAGTGTGTGGGTGTGTATATATATGTATATATATGTATATATATAAATTAATTGCGAATTCAAATAATAACAGATTCCCACCATTACAATATTTTACCTGCCTAACAATGCCCTATCTATTTATATTTAACAGTCCCGGAGGTCAACGCATACGCTACGTTAATTTTAACAAAAAAAAAAAAAATAATTCCAACATTTTCACTGTTACAAGCGGCCACGCAAACAGTACTTATGCTCCCTTCGCTATAGCTCGGGACTGCAGCCTGCACTCCGCTGCTAATGACTTCTAACAAAAGGCAAAGAATGCACGGAAAGTCAAGGGGTGGGTAACGCTGGATGCAACATGCCTTACAACTACATCTTGCAAGTAAAATTGAGTGGGATCATAAAATTCCCCGCGCCACCTTTCCAGGATTAAGAGAATAAACATATGCCTATGTGTTACACTTCAGAGGTAACAAGAGGACGATATAATCGGCATGAAGGGGTGTGGTCGTCTCATATCCGATGTGGTGGAACAAATATGACGAAGCTAGAAGTGTGTCCACTATTGGATTCGCAGTTTTCAGGAAGAAGGGAAGGATGACTTCAAAATAAGTGCAAATCGGGTGCTCACAGAAAGACAGCAGGAGAGTAAAGTCAACGACTGCAGCCCCGGTACCATTCGAATTCACCATACGGTCTGCTAGGAAATTGTTAAGGTAAGAGCTCATTAGATCTCAACGTATGTATCAGATCGGATGTAATTAAATAAAATGCGCTATTGTTCACTTCGCTTATATCACACCCTCGCCTCACGGCACATCCAATTTGATCACGAGGACAAGAAATCCGATACTACGATGCCAGAGCATGACTCATGGGTAATTCCGTTTAAGTGGAAGAAGTTTCTTGCATATGCCTATCGTGTGATCGCTGTAGTCAGTTAGTTGTGCATAAACAAACGTGGATGACGACGCCACGTTGATTTCATTAGTGAAGCAAAGTAGATGCAGAAAAAATTCAAAATTTACGTTCAAAACTACTGAGAAAAGGTTGCACCATCCTCTAGTAGGTTGGGAAATAAGTTTGGTGAGCTCTCTTTCATTTTCCTGTTTATATTCTGAATGCAATAACGCTTTCTTCTTATTTTCATTTCTTCTGTTCTACTATCATGAGCAAGTATTACAACCTCTGTCGGACTATCCATCGCGAACTGAACGGGAAAACATAACGTGTATATGCATACTGCTGGAATGAAGACAACAATGGCTCGAGCCTATTGAAACTGGAACAATACGAGCTACTGAACACACTCCATTTATTTTCTTGGACCGCTCCAGTCTGTCCGATGCGATCTAGTCAACGCTTATGATGCTCGAATGGCTTCCTGTTTACTATTACAGTTAAAAGTAACTAGAGTAGAAGTTAGTCATAATTTCTGTTGCATTAAAATAACCTGGTACTACGTAATCTCGAGTTCCAATAACCATCAAACCTATGGTAACATCGCTAAATAATAGGGACATTCGTGTTTAGAGCGAGTTGATGCTCAACTGTTCAACCTTTAAAAATAAAGTTAAAAAGAAGAACTTATTTAGTTTTCCCACCTGCTACACATATGTTTTTTTTTTTTTTCTCCTTAATATGTCTTCAAAGTTAAAACATAGATAAGGAAAGATCAAAGCGATTTCGGGGGCAAATTTTAGCAAACGTGAGAAGGATATTACTATTTACCTGGTGCTAAAATATCAGGCAATAATTATAAAAATAAATACATTCGTTCTCAAAATGTACATGGGGGAAATTGCTAAAGAGTATAATATTGCATTCTGAAGACTTCTGCATTATAACCCCCAGGCTATATAATTGGTATGTGTGTGCAGTCTACAGCACCTAAAACTCTAGGTGGTTAAAGCGGCGACTATAATAAGGAAATGACTTGCTGCCTAAAAAAACAGTATGCGCGAGAATGTGATTTATTTTCTGGGGAAATCGAATTTAATGAAAAGTTCAATATTATGGTCTATGTATTCCATGCATTTGCATTGCTTAAATAATTTCGTCAACTTATGCAATTAAATTGTGTAATATAGCAAGAGTGCTACTTTCAGTTGTAGCTTATAAAATAGTAGTGCACAGTAGTGGAGCGAAGTTACTCTAAATGCTGTTGTTTTCCTATATCTGTTCTTTATCTGATTCGCTGAGTAGAAAGTCCAGGGCGTCTTGTGCTGGAGCGAGGAATGGTCTGTTCTTTCCCAGAAAACATTTTATGAGAGATAAATCTTCCTTTTACCTGGGCCTCTTTTTATTCTCTTCTCCTGAATAGACTATTTAAATATTTTGCTGATACAGTAAGGAAATTTTAGCTACCATTGACATTTTAAAAGTGGAATTCCACTAAATACTTATTACATTACATTTGATAACATACCTTCTGAAATAAGGAGAGAGTTTTCTTTGAAATCATAGATCAAAGTAAAAAATACATCGTAAATGAATCCACATTTATTAGCAGATAGGCAATATTTTTAGAAATGAACTCAGAAAAAATATCTTCCCCCTCCCCTTCTTCTTTACTGGTTCAATTAAACTTGAGTCAGCTGCATTTGCAAATATTTTCAAAGTGCTTATTGAAATACTACTTGAATGTTCTCATGAATACTTTAAATAAAATATCAATGGATTCTGTTTAGATGGAGTGAATGCAATGCTAGGGAAAAAGTCGGAGTTTTTAGACAGAATCTAAAAATGTCCTGAAATAGAAATAGTAATGTAGCAATGTTTTAGTTTTAGACTTCAACCAGCTGTTTGTATGTTTGAAGTAAACCATTTTCCTTAAAAAAATTCTACATTATTGCATGCATCAGCTAAAAACCACTATGCCTGCTGAATTACAATTGCTGAAGATCTACCTGTAGACACCAAAAAGATAGGGAGATGAAATGCATGCAGTGCCAGAGCTGTGTTCTTATTTTGTGGCAAATAAAAAATCGTAATTACTTCTAGGTTATAAGTCTTAGCGCCAGTTAAAAAGTTAAGTTGAGTTTAGAGCATAAAATTAGCATCAGTTATGCTTAACTTGGAAGTTTAGTTGTATAAAAACTAACCTAAGATTATTTTGTATTAACCTCAAATTAGATCCAACTCCCGAAATTTGTCAAGTTAAAGCACTAACTAGAGTTTAGTAATTGTTAAATAATACTTTTCTCAGAGTACAGAAGCATAACAACTCATTTATAAACAAAATAGTTACATTTATTTTCATTTCGTGTAGATAAAGTGTCTTCAATGTTTCACTTTTCCTTTCCGCATAATAACAACAAAAAACAGAGTTGTGTTCAATTGTAGGTCATGTTAGGTTAACCATACAAGCGGTATATGGTACAGATTTTTTATTTCTGACATCTCATCCGAAGAAATTTCACAGTGTGCCTCGTGTATTTCATGAAAGAAATAATCCGTTCCTAGAACTGACTGACAAAAGTTGAAAAGGCGAGTTCGCTTAGCAAAAGATGTCCAAGAAATGGAACAGGCATTACGCTCTCGATTGCAATCACAAACTAAGCGAAACCATGCCTTGAATTTGGTGTTCATGATACTATTAACTCCTATGCGACAGGGAGCTTGGATTTCTCCACTTAATATATATTAAAGTGGAGAAAGCAACGGCCGGTAGAACAATCCATAATATTACTAGGACAATAGCAGCTCTGAGACCTCAGTTCATTAAAATGACAACAGAAGAGAGTGATGTAAAGAAATTGATGCTAGGCATCTAAAACATTCGCAACTTTCTTGCAGTTTTAGGTTTTATAGAGTACACACATATATTCATTATATCCCCTGGGGGTAATAAGCACAGATCTTCAGAATCGAATTATGCTTTTTAGTAATTTACCCCTCTCCCATGTATGTTTTTTATCCATTTGAGATTGAATCTTTTTCTTTTATTTATTTTCAATTATTCCCTGATTTTATAGCACCAGATCAATAATAATATTCTTCTCACGTCTGCTAAAATTTGCCGTTCGCATTCGCTTTGACTTTTATTTATCCATATTTAAAGACATTAAGGAAAAATGCATATGTCCAGGAGGCAGGAAAACTGAATATTTATTGATTTTCTCATATTAAACAGTTGAACATCAACTCGCTCTTAACAGGAACTTCTCTATTACTTCGAGATGTTGCCATATGTTTGACGACCTTTGCAAACTCGAGGTTACGCAATTTGAGGTTATTTTTTTGCAAAAATTATGACTAACCTCTGGTTACTTTTTAAATTACAGTTGAAAGTAATCTCCAGTTAGCCACTTTTATACAACTGGCCTTTAAATTTTTTGAAGACCTGACTGTGGTTATTGTGTTTTCGAGAAGAGCTGTTGCATCACTCCAGAACCAAAACTCATACATAATGAAAACTGATGGACTGTTCATGTGACTCTGAGGGATCTTTATCTCATGAAAGATAAAAAAGAAAAGTATGAAAATGTGGTTGAAGAGAAATCTCTTCTGAACATACACTAGGTTTAGACCATTACCGAGGAATCGACTTATCCAAAACTTATCCATAACATGGAGAGTAAATTTCAGGCTGGATATGAATACAACAAGGTTTTTGTGATGGCCATTTGATGGAAGAACACTATCACAAAATGAAAAATGTTGGAGTCTTCTACCTAATAGCTGTTGTAGGTTATATCATTTCTCAATTAAAGTTGTAAATTAGAGTATAAACACAATGTCAATTCCATTTGCCTTCATAACAGGTAATTTTAATGTAACTGTGTTTCTATTTACTCCGAGAGAATCTGTAATTAGAACAACACTTCTACTCTATTTCAAGCTTTGTAAACAATGGACAAATTTTGGCCTACTTGAGTTTGCCAGGAGAAGATTGTAATATTGTACTCAGATGTAGCAGTTTGTATGCTCAAAGATGCACATGTGTTCCAGGTGGATAAAGATAGCAGCCTATTATGTCCCTTAAGGGCAAAGGTCTCCTAACAAGTAGGGAAAGCTCGCTTTTCCTAATGTGGTGAGCTATTCCACGCTAGTTGTTCGTACGCTGTTTAAGACACTCTGACTGATTTATTCTTTGGTTACTCCATTTCTCACTGTACTAGCTGCTTCTTGAGAGATTTCCATTTTTCTCTTCCTCTTGCTACTCTTGACCAATCTGGACCTGCATGGTCCTTGAGGTGGTCTGTCCATCTTCTTCTGGGTCTGCCTTGTGTCCAGGGATCCAACATGGAGATCTTGTAGGTCCACCTATTGTACTGCATTCTTGCGACATAACCGCCCCATTGCCATTTACTTCTGGTAGCTATTTGTGCGATGTCTGTTGTCTGAAATAACTGATTTATTAATGCTATAGGTACTTTGTACTGCAATATTCCCAGGATCTTGCGTTGTATTTTTCTTTGGCATATTTGAATTTTGTTCTTTTGTTTTTCTGTTATTGACCATGTCTGGCATATACAGGTTTCGAGCGTCTGGAATCTGATTATATTATGGTCTAACAATATAAACATAAGGGCCCAAAATATTCTCCAGGTTAATGAGATCCTTCTTTGTACTTCTTTTCTAAGTGGTTATCCCTAAATTCATGCATTTATTTGCCTGAATCATGGGTTGCAATATGTTACCCAGCAGGTCAAAGCCTAGCTCCCCAGTGAGTAAATTCATTTCGATAACAAAATTGTGCTTGACAAAACGTTACTACCAGTTCAGTTTTATAATCAGTAATGGCTAAACGTGCTGCTGATCCCCAAACAAATTTAAAGTCTGTAAAATCATTTTGTTTCCAACTGAGCATAACATTTTATTATGTGAATCCAAAAATACTTTCCGAAATTTGCATGTTCAATAGCCTACATCCGTGCAAAGTTTGGGTGGTATATGGAGTTCATCAAACATTAAGAGAACCACAGAATTACTTTGCAATAAGAATTGTATAGACATAACACCAAATTCATCTGTTTTTTTTTTTTTTTGATTGATTTATTTATGGACGCTCTTTAACAGCTCAGGTCATCAGCGTCCCATTCAACTCAGGGCGTGAAATGGCCGACAAATTTTGCTCAGAGGCCTCTCTTTCAGGCTTGAGGTTCTTTTTCGTGCCGCAAATGTACGACACGGGACCCACGGCTTTACTTCCCTTCCGAAGGAAGCCATACTTAGGATTTTTACGCCCGAAAAAATCCATCGGTCCTGGCCGGGTTTGAACCCGCGTTTTGGGTATAGGAGGCAAGTATGGTAAAATTCATCTGAAAAACTGAGGGTTGTGAAAGAAGAGAAAAGTGAAAGTATGTCTGCCAAGTAGTATGTAGTATTGAGTAGAATACCTGTATTTTATACTTTTGTTCATTTCTGCCAGGTACTTAAAACGACAATTTAGTTCACTGAAGGATGTTTCTCCTAATAAAATTCCCTGTGCAGCAAGCGTATTGTAAGTTAGATAAAAGACAATCACTGATTGTTGTGAAAATGTTTTAACATCACGATGTGTGTCCAAAAATAAATGATCGTGCATAAAATTATTCATGTGCACCATTAGCTTTTAGCTAAGAGAAAATATTTAGGATAATGCTCTCAGTTTGCACCAAGAGCAGGAAAATAATGACAAATCCCAGAGTTGATCAAGAGAGGGTCTATTTGCTCTCAATGTCAGCAGTACGGGAGAATTAAAAACATGCATTGATGTATTCATATAGTCATTTCCCGTTAATAAACATTGTTACGCAAACATTAGAACATAAAAATAATTCAAAGAAAAAGGAACAATAATGCTTATTATAAATATATAACGACACATAACAACATGTATAAATATACAGGCGAAACGCCTGCACATGAAATGTAGTAACGAACATAACTATGTAACAATTTTAATAAACAGGTACGTTTTCGGGTCCCTACTCGAGAATAAGAATTCAGTTGTGTAAAATTAATGTACTGATTACTATAATAATACACACAAAGCAAAACTTGAGATCTCAAAAGGGAAACAAGCAAACCTCACTTCCCATTTCTGAAACACTACGCCATTCTTCGACAGTTGGCAAAAATTGTGACATCGGGAATATAATATGTACCGGCAAACTGCATTCGCTATTCCCTTATTTTGACATCAAAAAGCGAAACAATACCATTAAGTTAATGTAATTTTGCATAATCAATTCAAATAGAGTCGATATATTAGATTGTGGCCATGCGCTTATTGCAAGCCAGAAATGCAGTTTCATAATTACATCCCGTCCCACTCGCCAACGAAGTTTGCTTTTCGCTTCGAATTCTGTGCTCATTGTGTTCATTCTTAGTGGTCAGCAAGAATTCGATGTTCTTGGTGCAAACGAGTTTTATGCCTGTATTTTCTCGGCGATAAACTAGTAGTGGTCTTAAATGCTATTATGTAACTATTAAACTCCGATGTAGTTAGTAACGTGAACATGTACAGTATGTTATTTTTGTAAGATTTAAATTTTGCCATTGGCTGTATAAGTCATCGATGATTATTAAATGAGACTATAAAAATGCAACTGAGGACACAGCACAAAAAACTGGTATAGTTATTTCCAATCAATTGTATATTTTTACTCGGTATGTATTAGGCATAGAATAAATTAGAATGCTTTAATACTTTTGAATTAGTAAGAAATGTCTTAAGACTAGTTGGAATTTCGCGTAAATTGATTAGAGAATTTTTTTTAAATATGTATTCTGTATAATTGTTTTTGAAATATATGTGACATAAAACGTTATGAATTACATTCCTAGGGATATTTGCAAGATATTCGACATCGATTGTTTAAGTTCCGCGCTAGTAGTATATCCACTAAGAAATACTTTTTCTTTGAAGTAATCTCATAATCAATAGTCAGCCTGTATCATATCTGGGCCCTATTCCACAAAAGTATGGATTAATACGTACAAGTGTAGTGGTACAAGTTCTTGTAAAGTATGGTCTTGTAACTTTCTGTTCCAAGAAAGAAGTGCAACACTGGTAAAGTATTAGTAAAAAGTTACAAGTGACGTCATATAAGAGCAAAATGGAGGAACAGCTGTTTGCCATACGTCACCATACCTTGAATTAGGTTATGTTCACTCCTTAGAGGTTTTTAATGTACAAATCAGATTATTGTCATTACTGCTAAATTGGTATTGTATTTTTTCTCAGATAAAATACTAAATTAAGTACTTTATTATGCATTTATCGATATCCAAACGTAAATATCCACTTTGAGACGACAGTTCCTTAGAGCTACATTTATGAGCATCAATTTCAGTCGTCGAGAGATGGCAGAAGAATCGAGCTTCCCGATTGCTCTGGTCATGTATTTTGCAGCCCTTTTGATATTTATATTTATTTATTTGCTTATATTCCTTGATAGTCGCGTTCTCATAAGCAAAATACTGGGAAAATTGATCAAAAGAGATTATTTTAAAAGAGAATGAAGAATGAAAAGAAATTAATTTCGTGACATGTTGCAAGAACCTTTAACTGAGATGCTGGTCTGAAATACGCATTTGAAACAGAAAACGCCAATATCAGTCATAAGCCGTATTTTAGTTGCACTTAACCTAACTTTATCGTTGTACAAAATATTTATTCTTTTTTTATACATATTCCTGCTCATCATTATCATCACTTTCGCTAATACTTAACACATTTGGTCATCAGACTCCCAAAATCATTAAAAGCATAATAACTCTTGTGCTAGTATTTGAAGTTACCAATATTCCTACCCTTGTATAATAATGTATACAAATTACCAGTGCCCCACAATATTAATACTTCTGTGGAACAGAACAACGAAAAATCACCATACATTTGAAAGGATGCAGATGTAAAATACAAGGGCAGCAGAAAAGCCTGTGGAACAGAATTTTACTAATACCTACAAGTTACAAGTCCGTACACTTGTAATGTATTAGGCCATACTTTTGTGGAACAGGACCCGGGTGACCTAAGAGACCAATTGTTTGGGAAATGCCAGCTAATTATTCTCATCAAATGTGTTGCTTAATAATGTATTGTGTATGAGGTGGAGCGCCGTCTTACATAAAAACAATATTTTCGATATCATGATTCTGCAGGGCTGATATTACAAAGTTTATCAACATTCGAAAATATTGGTGCTGTTTTCGTTTATTCGCTTTTATATCTTATTAAAAATAAGGTCCTATTATAAAGATTGGTGTAAAACAACACCAGACAGTAACCTTGACATAATTGTAATACTTGCTGAACAATTGTGTTCGGATTATTTTTCGCCCATGTCCTGCAATTATGACCTTTAACACCTCCAATTTTAATTCGAAATGTGCCTCATCTGTGCACAAGATTTTGTCTAGCCATTCTGAATTTTTTTCTAACATTTGTATAGTGCAAATAACGCAAATCTGCTTAACTTGTTATTTTGAGTTCAAAAAATATTTTAATTTTATAGATATAGAGCCGAAGTTGTCTTAGAATTTTCCACTATTGAATAACGCATGTCGAAACGATTTACAACTTTATTAGCCCTACATACACAATATGCAGACTTTTTACGAAATTCCTAGACATTTCGTAAAACTAGAGCTGCACTCTACTGACTTCGGTCCACCTACTCGTTTTTATCGGTAATGACATCAAATTACTCAACTTTTTTCACCAGTTTACGAAATTATTTTACAGAGGAAGTCCAATTCTCTATTTATCAACGTTCGAAATCTTCTCAGTGTGTTGGGATATTGTCTAATGCAATCGTAATAACAGAATGAAGCCGCCCATACGACCTTTTAAAGGAAAACCATTCTAGGTTAGGTTAGGTTAAAATTGTCGTTCGAAAATTGCTATCAGGATTCTAAACCACAATTATTTATGCAATCGTGATACGGCTTTATTTTAATTACAATTTAGGAATATGCCCTTGTTTTCCATTGTTTTTTCGGCTGATGCACGAAAAATATAAGAAAGTATATTAATGTGTTCAAATTATTGAAATTTATGAAATCCGGCAAACTCACCATAATGAAAATTGGTTTTATCACACATCGTGGTTGAAAATGCGATATAAAAGTTTTTGGAGAAAATGTCCGTAACAAAACTATTTTTACATAGAATTGCTAAGATATTCATTTTAATAAAGTTTAACTACTTTAAAGAGGCTTCGTTGCAAGCAATCTGCCATATTATATCATTTTAGGAATTTTAACATTGTGAGAAATACATTTTACACCAACTGCATCTCGCTGAGCAAACATGTCTACTAAAAGCTCAAGTAAACCCAAACGATTCACCGAAATGAAGAACTATTAAATAAAGAGGAATTGTGCAAGTGTTTTTCCTACTTTTTAAGCAGGAAATTACAGCACAAAAATTCAGGAACAACAACTAACAAAGTTACAGCGTTTAGTGGTCCTGTATGACTCACGTACGTGGTGCCGTTGATTTTAGTTACAGCTCCAAAGCAGGGATGTTCCTGCAGAAGAAGAAGCATAACCAGGAACACGAGTCGCAGCATCTCCAACAGCCAGTTGACGACTGCTGGACCATAACCCTACCAAGCGATCGATTCCTCTGGTGCCAGCCGACAGCGAGGAGCCAGCGATTGGCGACGCCAAGTGAATCTGCGACGCCAACGACCTGATCTCTTTTAGGAAAAGCTACGCAGAATCGGGTGAAGAGCAGTGAACGGGAGGAAGAGAGAGATAGAAAAAAGTGCTTGTGCCCATAAGAACTGAAAAGTGACCAGTGCCCTATTTATTGAATATCGGGGAACAAAACGTTAAAACTTAGCACAAGCGTTCTGGCACATTTCAATATATTTCTTAACGATAAAATGCGTTGTAAAACCCACCGAAATTCCTGTGTAGAAAGTAAATACCATCAGACACAAAGCACAGCTATTGATATTTGTTATGAAATTCCTTGATATATTTTCCATTTTATTTCTTGATAAATGCTAAATATTAAATGCTATCAATAATTTGTAACAGGCTTAGAATCGAATTAGAATCCAATGTATAAAGAAATAAGTTATAAATTACTTAGTTATCGCACCACAACATGAAATTAAATGCTAGGGGAAAAAGAATAAGCAGGTTTATGCTTGATTCTTGTTGAAATATTTATTTTAATGTAAATATTTTCAAAACATCTCGAGGTACTAATTTTGAGGCCAATTATAAAAGGAAAGAACGCAAAATATTAGTTTAGTTTTAAATCCGTCTTTCTTTCCTTAATTTCACATTCACGCTCAAGCTCCCCATTACCATGATTGTAATCATCCACTGTTCATCCTCTTTTGTCTTCTTCTTCCTCCTCCTCTTCTAGATTAAATTACTTAGAAAATCTTTCTAGTTCCTGTAGTTATTATCTTTATTATATATATACAGAATTTTAATGAACTGCACCGAAATAATTTCAGAGAGTGTAGAGATGTCGTGAATAAGCAAATTGGAACAGTAAACGCATGGCCTATCTGTTCAAATATCGAAGCTATAGCTATAATTTTCTAAAGCGCCAGTACTGCACTGGCTAATGAAGAAAGCCTATGTACTGTTTATATTAATTGCCTTTTCTATTACTGCCCATCCTTATTGACAAGAAATACATGCTTTTAATTTATACATTTAGGCAACAGAAGCCTGTTTGTCTTTTTGGCTTAACACCCTCCCCCCATCTTTATCCTATTGTCTCCAAAGAAAATAGTGTGTTTTAAAACACGAGTATATTATTTGTTGTTAAGAAAATACATTTTTCCTTCGCTCAAGCCCTAACATATAAGGCAGTATTGATAAATTTAACCTCTTATTACGCAACTGTTGTGAACCTTATATACTCCGGGCCACATGCAATTACACCAGAAATGTTTATTTAGATCCATGTGTTTGCGTCAGTAACTCAAATCCATTATGCAACATTTTCGTGTTAGGTTGGTACTATGTTACGACACGATTTTTCCATCGCTCTATCACAAACTGTCACGCGAATATGCGCGCGGTGTCATCAAAATTTGTCTCGTATGATTTTAACTATAGGCTGTCAAAATTGTACTGGTTAAACGTTTTTAAAAACTGTTAAAAATTGTGTTGGTCCGTTTAAATTCCAAAGTACTTTACAAAAGCAATACGAGAAATTCGCCTCCTATGTGGTCTTTAATGTAATTTTCAACCTTATGTTATTTGTTTACTACTTTTCTTCTTTTATGAGCCTGCAGGTGCATGCCATTAACTTTCAAATAAGTTTCCTTTTGAACATTTTTAGAACTGAAATTATTTTGAAGATGCCAGGGTTTGAGCAATTAAATATTGTTGAATCTACTATGAAATGCCTCACATTCGTTAACAGTATGAGTGACTTCATTGCAGAATTGAATATAGCCTCGTCAGATTTTTGTAATCAACAAAAGAGTCGCTTAACTATTCAATTACTCTCAGCCATATCAAAAATAAAAGCACATACTTCCTCTGCGGGTAAATACGACAAACCAAAACAATGCCACTTACCAGCGTCAGACGAATTGTCTTGGAACACACTTGCTGTTTGTAGTTTACGTCACTATGCCTGGCCCATGAGAAACAGACAACCCAAGAATTAAGTTGCCTCACTCATGATTCATGTATAGCAACCTCGAAATCAGTAACTGTTTTCTTTGGTAGAAGTTTCAACCCAACATTAGTCCTTTTACTTTATGAAACGAAACACCGAGGAATAGATATCGTTGTTCTTATTTGGTAGTAAACAAAAAACTGCTGGAATATAATATCCATTGTGAAGGAAATGCAATGTAAATAAATTTGTAAAATATTTTGCGCAGTATCTAAAAGTTCCATTTACATAAAGTGCTTCTGATTCTTACAAATATTGCAAACTTTTTCACCTCCAACAACAATTACAATGCTTTCGTTATCACTCAGTAGCACAAAAACTTCGTTAGAAGAGAACACTGGTTGCGAAGTTACTTATAGCTTCGTGAACTTCAAGTAACGTTGTTGGTAGTTTCGGCATATGGTGACGTCGTTCTCTGCAGATTGCTTCGCGTAATAATTTAAGGTCAGTAAAATGCAATACACTACTAGCACAAATCTCGGGATTCTCATTGAATGTTTTGGATATTACAATGCTTGGTTCTTCACTTAGGTCACTAGCCGCTTTCTTTTATACAACACACGAACTTAATGATGTTCAAGATCTCTTTCACTGCTCTGGTGATTATGACCGACTACAGTTTTCGTATCCACGTTTAAGGTTATTATTTTAGCAAGATAATTCTTAACGTACAACGCCAACGTATACGTTGTACACTTGTATATATGTACAAGAACATACATATGTATATCTACACTTTGGGAAACTTGAAACTATCTCTTACAAATAAGTCTTTTCTTCTATGACTGCCTGCTTTAACCCCTCCATAACACTAATCTACTACACAAAGTTTATGTAAACTCAACGTGCCTACAAACACGCCACCTGGGAACCGTACACTAATAGAAAGATGTGCCTATCAACAAATGTCGTGCGCTACCAACTTTACAAAAACCAACAATACTTAGCTGAAATGCCGTTGGCGCAATCTCATTACTTTTTAATATAACCGTACTTCTGAACATCAAGCAAACAAGAAATCTACCGCTAAACCAATGTGCCCATACTTCTGTTCCTTTGAGTAAAAGAGGCACAATTCCACGTGCTGTCATTTTTCTATATCCGTACTTTCTTTTCGGTTAGAGTGAAGAAACGTAACTCGTGTTTTATTGTACATTGTATGTAACAACCTTCTCTAATAGAGAATCGTTTATTTTTAAAGAGGCACCTGCCCACTGAAGAAACATTTTCAGGAAAGCGAAAAAACGATATACACATGCTGTATAATTTGTTTTCAACTTATGTATTTTATTACTAAGATGTGTGACTTTATTACATAAATGATATGAGAAATACGATCAATATATCATTCAAAATAAAAATTGATGAGTTAAAGTTACTGGAAATATGTTTATAAAAACAAACAGAAAACATTGTAACACATTATCTTAGAAATTTAAGATATCATATTCGTTCCACGGCTTGCCCACATTTTGCTATTAGCCATGTCAGAACGTTCTCATATAATTCTACATGTTCTGTGGGAATGTATTCACTGGTGAATTTCGTGCAATTTTTTTTTTCAATAAATAAAATTCTTCATACTTCTATAAGAGCTTGATGTATGCATTGGTACTTTGCGTATTTTCCTTTCTGTTAGTTTCATCTTTTAAACGTGTTCTTTAAACTCCAACAATGCAAGTGTATGCTGCCGCAGTACTGAAAACGAGCATGTTAGCGCAGATGATTGAGCTTGAGACTAGCATTCGGGAGGTTCTGGGTTTAATTTCCGTTTGACCGGTCATCATGACCTTTCGTTTTTTCGTGGTTTCACCTGGTCACTAATGCGAATGCTGGGAATACACGAAATTTTCGCTCTTCCATTTAATATTATTTCTTTCCGACGGTTCTGTTACAGAGTCGAAAGTACTAGGGCGAGATGATCTTGGCTTGCCCTTTGGAAATGTTTCTGCCCCGGGAAGCGTCTGGAATGAAAGTGGACAATGCGGTGGGCTCGAACAATCGGGAGGGGGCAGATGTTCTATCCAGAAACATGCTAGAAACCCTCTGCGTACACGCAGGCAGTCACCACTTGTAGATCCAGGCCCCCCGGTGTAACCCTCACCGCAACCCTTACTCCCGGAGTTTTTTAATAATGTTTAATGCCCGTTTTAACTACTGAGGCACCACAGAAAGTGGACACTGATGATACATGAAACGAAATTATATATCGAGAAAATATTTTTTAAGGAAGTAAACGTTCCAGGCCTAAATTTAGGGTACCTCCCCGGCATTTGCCATTTATGAGGATTGAGGAAAACCCGGAAAAAACCTTAGTCAGGAAGGACGGTCCTGGTGGGATTCGAACCCCAGAATTCCCCTCTCGAGTACGTGTCTTAACGACCTCGGCCAACCGTGGCGGTGCCTCAATTGGAGGTATAGGCACAAATGGCCAGCCATGAGTAAGGCTCAAGTATCCTCCTGTGCTTCGAGTAATCCAATCCAATGATATCTGGAATGCCCTCGAAACACACAAAATTTGACATTCAGTTGATTGTTAAGTAACTGTTTTTGTTCCTTTGGGATTCTCTTCTTCAAAAGTTAACGCATTTTGCATGAAATATTTTGGTCACCAATGTATATAATCACCTCTCTTTATTAGTGTTAAATATTTATCTGGGATAGAGACTAAGTCGGGTTTATGCAAGTATATTTTTATGATTCAGAAACTACGGGTTGTTTGGTTGAAATACGACCATTTTGCTGTCTAGGAGGAGGGTGGGCCAACGACGGCCAAAGGAGCTGAGAAGCACTGTGACAGTCATCCTGCACTGCATAGTCTCTATCAGTGGCAATTGCCTTTTAATATGTATTGTGATCAGTTGCACCTTGGCAATGAAACGTGTGATGCGTTTAACCATGCTCATTTCGCTAACTTTCGTATTGTTATAAACAGATGTTGGGAAAACGATGCAAGAATTGCGAATATGGTGCACGTGTTCTTTAATGTTTTTGAGATTAGGCAGTTAAGAATTGCATACTGTCGTTGCGGTTTATAATGCTATCTCTTTCTACTTTCCATATTTCCACTAAAAGCAGCTGTAAGGTCATATGATCCTTAATGGAAAAGAACTGACTCAGTTTCAAATCTGCTAGTAAATGTTAGAGCAGATGGGAAAACGTCGTTCCTGATGGCACAGTGGTAACCATACCTGCCTCATAAACCCAAGGTAAGTGTTCAACCCGCCAGGATCATTTCATTTTTACGGCGTAAAATCCTAACTATAGCTTACCTTGGAAGGGAAGTAAAGCCGTTGGTCCCGTGCTGTAGATTTACGGCCATTTCACGCATTGAATTGAATGGGACACTAATGACCAGAACGTTCTGAAATATAATAAACCTAAACTTAAACCACACGGGAAAACGCATGACAGCGTGACTACGGTTCTGTCTAGCGCAATTGTCTGAAAATATAATTGAACAAAAGTTAAAAATCCTAGGGATGTTACCATGCGCGAGGGTAGATCGATAAGTTTCCGGCCTCGCCGATTACGATTATCGCCTTCATAAAAACCTTATCTGGTGTCATACATTGTCTGTTAAGTAAATAATTGCATCTGTAAATTCCGCTGCGCTGTGTTCAGTTGTTCAGATATAGTTACATAAAGAAGGCTATGTGCAGAAGATTGTGACATGTTCAAAATGGAGTATCGAGCTGTTATTTAGTTCTTCACAAAAGAAGCACTAACTCCAAATCAAATTAAACAGCGATTGGACGGTGTATATGGGGAAGCATCCCGCTCGCAATCTACCGTAAAAGAATGGGCCAAACTTTTTCGAATGGATAGAGAAAGCATTGAAGACGAAGAGCGTACAGGTCGGCCCTTGGAGGTGCTCACTCCTGAAAACATCCCTCTTGTGGAAGGAGAAATTGTGGAGGACCGGCGACTCAAAGTTACAGAAAAAGCAGTGAGGTTGGGCCTTTCTAAAACAACAGTCCTTCTAATTATTCATGAACATTTAAACATGAATAAGATTAGTACAAAATAGGACCTAGACTTCTTTCTTCAGTCCAAAAGCAGCAACGAGTCATCTGTTGCCAGGCATTTTTGGAGCTCTGCCGTGTCAACGAGAGAGAAGTTCTGCAAACCATTGTTACAGGAAATGAAACTTGGTCCTCTACTATGATCCCTTGTTCAAAAGAGAATCAACGGAGTGGCAGGCGTAAACCTGGCAAGGCACCGCCTCTAAAGACCAAGGTCACTCAGTCAACCAAGAAGATCATGGCCACAATCATTTGGAACTGTGAAGGAATACTCTTCATTGACTTCAAGGAGAGGAACACCACAGCAAATGGGGAGTACTGTACTGGTTTACTTCACAGACTGCGTGCTTCCGAGCACGCAGCTCTTATTGCAAAGGAAGCTGTGAAGAAATGTGGCTTCAAGGAGATCGATCATCCACCCTACAGTCCAGATCTAGCTCCCAGCGACTATTTCCTCTTCTCAAAACTCAAGGGACCTTCGAGGAAGGAAATTTCAGTGTGACGAAGAAGTGACGGATGCTGCTTATGCCAATTTTGCAGACAAAACTTCTGACTATTTTTGTGGGAATTGAAATGTTAATTCACAGACGTGAAAAGTGTATTGCAATAAAGGGTAACTATATTAAAAATTAAAATATAGTTTTTCACTTTATCGTGCCTAGACAATGGTTAGGCTAGAAATGTTGGACCTATCCTGGTATGTTCATTGTATACATAAATTTCATGATTTCCTGTTTTGAAGTGTGTTTACTCAGAGTTGTGGATAATAAATTATATTTTTTTCACCTGTATGTAGAGCAAGGGTAAGTTTTGCATATAATCCAACCTAAATGACAATCATAAATTGTTTTGGCATGAAATTTCTCAGCTTGTTTTCATGAATGTTTAATGTAACTGGATTAGCAATTTTAGCTTTTTCATTCAAGAAAATGTTTTTTTAGTCTTACATATTTCTTCGCATTTGAAACACACATCAGTCATTTTCCACCAAAGCTGCAGCCATTGTTGCCCTTAAAATACTTGTAGAAGAAAGCACAGCTCATACTTTTATCAGATTATTTCAATGAACAAAGTTCACCTATATGGTTTTCATATTTACTTGGGCATCAAATTATTGCACATGGAAGCCACAAATATATTTCTTTCAATGAAAACAATTTAATGTGCATTTTCACAAATTCACGCAATACTAGAGAATGCTATGATGTAAAAGATCTGAGAAGCGACGAGAATTTTTGCAGAAACACTATTGATCACTTTTGTATATTTGAAATCTATGGCGTACTTTGGAGTGACAGTATTGAAAGTTTGAAGCTCTCGTTTTAAATACTTCATACTTTCCTTCAACACATGACCGTTTGCTAACATTCTAAACCTCAATTAACCTTTGTACAAAATAAAGCTTATTCGGTTCTCTTTAAAGGAAAGCAATATAAATATGTTCAATTAAATAATTATTTTTGCGGACTTGATTCAAGTATTTTGCCTTTGGAAAGATAAAACGCTAATATTGCTCTAGGTACAAACTATTGGTGTTCTTAACAAAGCTAGGCATCATTACCTATAGGAAAAAGAATTTCTCAACAATGCACTGTATAAAATATAAGATTCACATTAAATTGTTTGTTTATGTTATTTTCATGTTGTTAATAAAGAGTGGAGTATACATTTACAATTGGACACAAATATATTCTCCTCCAGGTCGTGTTCGTCGAGATCGGTGTACAGTCTGCCGCAGAGACCTCTGCTACTTCTGTCTCCGACTTATGACTTCATTGAGAGAGGGGGGCTTGTGATCAGTATGGCGGCACCCCGCTGATCGACTATCGCGCGGCGTTTTAGATTGCAGGTAGGTCCATAAGTTTCTGGCTTGACCATTTTCTAGGTAATATAAAGACAAAAACTATACTTCACTTTTCAATACAGTTACCCTTATTGCAATACACTTCTCACATCTTTGAATTAACATTTCAATCCTCCCCCCCCCCCAAATAGTCAGAAGTCTTGTCTGCAAAATAGATATAAACAACATCCATCACTTCTTCGTCACACTTGAATTTCCTTTCTCGAAGGTCCTTCTTGAGTTTTGAGAAAAGGAACTAGTCACTGGAAGCCAGATCTGGGCAGTAGGGTGGATGGTCGATCTCCTTGAAGCCACGTTTCTTCACAGCTTCCTTTGCAACAAGAGCTGTGTGCACAGGCGCGTTGTCGTGAAGAAGGCGCACACCACCACTCAGCTTTCCTCGCCTTTTCTCTTTGATGGAAGCGCGTAGTCTGTGCAGTAGGCCAGCACAGTACTCCCCATTTACTGTGGCGTTCCTCCTTGAAGTTAATGAAGAGTATTCCTTCACAGTGCCAAAATATTGTGGCCATGATCTTCTTGGTTGACTGAGTGACCTTGGCCTTTAGAGACGGTGCTTCGCCAGGTTTACGCCTACCACTCCATTGATTCTCTTTTGGACAAGGGATCATGTAGAAGGCCATAGTTTCATCTCCTGTAACAATAGTTTGCACAACTTCTCTCTCTCTCTAGTTGCCAAGGCAGAGCTCCAAAATGCCTGACAACAGATAACTCGTTGCTGCTTTAGAACTGAGGAAAGAAGTCTAGGCACCCAACTTGCACTAACCTTATTCGTGTTTAAATGTCCATGAATAATTCAAAGGACTGTTATATACAAAATACTACAATTGCATATTAAATGTTAATTACACTTCACCTAGCCACATGCATTCCCTGCTATCTTTACTATAAAAACGTTCCTTATTGATTTGCATTCTCTATACCAGATAATCTTGCATTCTTTACAGCATCATTCTTGTATAGTTCTTTGTTTGCGATACTATAGTCTCTTTTCAGTTTGTTATCAGAATTGCCAATGAATTGGGAGACAATGAACCATCAGTTTCACCACAGTTCGCCGTTTTGGAAGCTCTGCAATTATTGGTAACTACAGGAAGTATTAGCGTATGTTCATTGGCTTTAAAAAGGCAAACTTTTGCAAGAAGAGTCCTTTGAAAAAGAAATTCTGTTGTAGGCACTTAAAGGGTCTCTTTTCTTCATGAAACATGTATTTTGACTGCATAATAAGAAACTGACAATAACTGGGTTTTTGAAAATTGCGAACAAGAGCCCCTTTGAAAATAATCTATTCATAATTTTATTAGGCCATAAACAAACGAATTATTTTCATCGTAATTATATAGAAATGTGGTGTTATCGATGACCTTTAATTTGTTAAGAGGCGTAACTAGTACATGCCTATATTCTTAAATATGTTTTGGTTAGGATGTGAAATCTAATTATTATCATGACTTTTATAAAATTGAAAAATTAGTTATATTTCACTATTGAAACCAGGGACGAAATACTTAATCCCAATCTCAGCTCTAATTTGTGGTAGTGCAACTACTTTGTGACTTTTTATTACTTATTTATTTAAAATTCTGGGACTGTTCAATAGTAGTTACATTGTGTCCAGGTAGAGACCGCAATTAAAAAGAAAGATTTATTAACTGAAAGAAATGTCTCATTGGATCTACCATAAGAAACGGAAGAATATTTTATTTGAGCTGTATCCCATATTCTACAGTTCAGGACCACAAAGCTATCTAAGAAAGGTTTTTCTTGAGTACTACCTTTAATAAATAAATGTACATCTTTCAAAATAAGCAAATTATTTTTATTAAAGGAGGTTGTTTCCAGCGTTCTATACAATTGCATTACATCTTCAGAATGACTCACTATCACCTGTATAGAGTGAAGGATTAAACGCTAAATAATCAAAAAAGTTAAGGGATTTACTTTATTTTATATCTGAGCTGAAGAAAAATCCCAGATAAAATTCCTTAAAATGCAGTTTGACCGAAATCAGCACTGTAACCATTGTATCTAAAGGATTATAAATTGATTTCTGATTGATATTGTAACAAAAAACTGGCATGGAGATGGCAACTTTTTGTTACAATATCAATCAGAAATCAATTTATATATATATATATAACTTAAGAACTAAGAAAATGCATAAAGTTTAAGATATCTGTGGATTAAATACAAACTATAAATAGCTTAAGAACTAAGAAAATACACAAAGTTTAAGACGTCTGTGGATTAAATACAAACTACACACACACACATATAACTTGAACTAATAAAATACATAAAGTTTAAGTTATCTGTGGACTAAATATATATATATATATATATATATATATATATCTTAAGAACTAATAAAATACATAAAGTTTAAGATATCTGTGGATTAAATACTATATATATAACTTAAGAACGGATTAAATACATAAAGTTTAAGATATCTGTGGATTAAATACAAACTATATATATAAATATAAATAACTTAAGAACTAATAAAATACATACAAGTTTATCATTAGCCATGAAACTGCAAAACTGTCAAAACTCTGGGTTAGAAAATAAATGCTTTCAGGAGTATTTTGGTTTTCATGGGGACTTGTGATATCTGTAACTATTCATAGAACACTATATAAAAGTAACAAACCTTTATTATGGGATTGTAAATTACCTTTTATTGTTTCAGCGCTATTATTGACTGTTTTAAATGTTTGTTTGTTTTTCTAGTGCGTCTACCATTAATACTTTGGATATCCGTTATTCCATTTGTCTGCGAATATCTAGCATTGTGTCGCGCATCTGGTATTCTTTGGATGAAGTAAAACCGCGAGAGCGGTGAGGTGAACTTCTAATTCACAGCTGCTGCACCAACCAGGATAGCATTAAAAATTGCACCTGTGTTCACGTCCTAAATGAACAGTAAAGGTTTCCCAAGGTCTATAAAATCAGCATAGCGCCAGAAACAAAATATACATAAATTGAGAATTGTAAGTACGGAGAAAATTTGGTATTCTAATACCTCTGTTCGAATATCTTATACCTGCATTTGACAGAACGATTACCAGTCCATGAACGACCCAATGATGGAGTTTTGTTAAGATGAAATCTTCGCAAAGTATATTGTAACTACACAAAAATAAAATTAATACTTTCAGACTCCAAATTAAATGTATTTAAAATCACAGTAAACACATTTTAAATAACAAAATAAAGAATTACGAGGTACCACATTATATGTAAGGATTCATCAATAAATATCAACAATTCAAATGTAATAACTTTAAAAAGTTCAATAAAGTTATTTTCTCTGCCGTTAAAGAAGAAATTTTACTCGCCTACTTACTAGCACTTAGTAGTATAACCGAATTGTAGTTGATTTTTGAAGAGCATAGAGACGAAAAGAGGTTCAACCTTGTAGGTACTTTCCAAAGAGACTACATGCAGATGACCCTTTGAAGGATATTGCATCAAATTAGGACAATATGCACTTACTAATCCTATAAATCAAACAAACTATAAGCAAAAATACATTGTTGGTGCATACTTACACATTATAATATGGGTACTCCCAGAAAATGTAAAATTTCATTTTAAACCGTTTAAAAGCAAATTCCTCCGTTTCATTTAGTTTTAAACCTCGTTTTATTGGTTTAATACGATGCAAACCCAACATTCTGCATGTTCATATCCTTGCCAACGCCCTAAATGTAAAACCTGTGCGCTAATTATGCCATGTCATTCATTCCATAGCCCTAATTTATCCGGGGAATTTAACATTTCTTCATTTGCTACCTGTTCTTCCAAGAACGTCGTATATATGTTATCTTGGAAGCTTTGCAAAGCATTTTATATTGGTTTAACTTCTACTGTTGTTTCGCTACGTATGAACAATCACAGACGCTCTGTTAAAACCAAGTAAGTCTCCCTTGCCGGGTGCTCAACATGCCATATCTCACTGTAAGGATTTTGATGATGTTTTTAATTTAACACTTATTGATGCTCGCCTGTGGTGCCTCTGTAGCAAAAACGGGCGTTAAACACTATTCACTCATTCATTCTTATTGATGCGTTACCTACACATAGCTCTGAAAGTTTACTCAGAGATAGAGAAATGGTAGTTATATTTTTACATAAAGCGCATATACCACCAGGCTGAAATCTTAATTATTATTTTTTTTCTTCCCTCTCTCTCGCTCTTGTTGCTTGCTTCATCTGTTCCCATGCATAACGTTACATCTCATATTCAATATTTATTTTTACTACCTTCACTTGTCTTCTTGCCTAAGAATAACACCACAAGCTGTTCGAAATATAGTGATTACTAATCTGTGAATTTTTCAGTGTTTTATCCTTTTCTGCTTTTCTAGTTATTGTTATTTTAGTTATATTGTTAATATTGTTACAAATTTTAATTTATATTATATATTTATATATTATATATATACCTGATAGAAAAAAGCTAGTTATGTCATGGCACGGGAAACTAATAAAGTTCTAAAACCTTTTCAAGAATGGCAGCTTTTTAAATCAATGCATGATTAAAGCTGCTGAAATTCTCTGCCTCGACATAATTTTTAAACCTTAGTATCTCTCTCAACAAAGCATAACTCGAAGAATGGAAATGTTGTCTAAAAACATTGGTGCATAAATGGATGTTAAAATACATGACTTACAGCATTTTACTTTCACTGATAACACTTCTGATGTAGGCACATTTCAACTGGCAATTTTTATAAGCGGTGAAGATAAATAACTAAATATTTCAGAATATTTATTGGGGATTATTATTTTAAAAGGCTACAGGGGATGAAATATTTAATATTGTTCTTACATGTGCAGAAAATCATAATTTGCAGTGTCCTAAACACGCATCAGTGGTTACTGACGGAGCGCCTTCAAAGAGCTAAAAGGGTTTTATTCATAGCTGAAAGCTCTTCTTAATGAACAGGATTTAGGATCTACCTTGCCTTGTTCACCAAGAAGCCCTTAGTGCTAAAGCGCTGAATATGGTATTAGTCATAAATGTTGGTAATACAAAGTATAAACAAAATAAAAAATAATGAATTGAAACATTGGGTGTTCAGAAATTTGCTAGAAAGTATATGCAACAAGTCTAAAATTTTTCGTTACTTTAGCATGGTGATTTGGGTCAGTAACGGTGAAATAACATTTTTACATAATTCATGAAAACGAAATATATGGAAATGGCAAAACTGAGTGTCGAAGAGTTTGGTTTGCCAGTTGGCTTTTTGATGCAATGTGCACAAGTATTTAAATCGGCTTAATGTCTCCTTACAAGGTCACCAGGAATATATTGTGAATATGTTCTGTTGCATAGCTGTGTTTACCTATAAATTGGAGATTTTGAGCAAACAAATCGCTACTTTTCTTGTTTGGATATCCTTTCGCGTGTTCCTCCAATTAACTTTCGTAAACACTTACCAAGTTTACATGTTGGATTCAAATTTTGAATACTCTTTCCGGATTGAAAATATGCATGTAAGTGGGGATCTAAGAGCCAAGTTCGGTTCTACTAAAAATTGGTAATGAAATGGACTCAATCTGAATTGGGATGCATGTAAACGGGGATCATAATGAGATACAATTGAATATGTTTATGCGCGCTAACGTTAGTCTTTTTTTATCACAAAAAGTCGATTGTCATTTCATATTTACCTATGGAATAGGTATGTATATTATTTCATTCCATTTAACCTTCTGTATATCTGTTCATCTTTCCGAATTTTACTTCTTTAATTAATATATAATTAATTTTAAACAGGTTATCCAAATATAACAATAAAGAAAGATTAACTAACATGAAAATTAATTTTTTTTTGAGTAGTGTTTAACGCCCGTTTTTACTACTGAGGCACCACAGGCGGTGGACACTGATGATGCATGAAATGAAATTATATATTGTGAAAGGATATTTTTAAGGAAGGAAACATTACGGACCTAAGTTTAGGGTACCTCCCCGGTATTTGCCAGCTATGAGGAATGAGGAAAACCTGGACAAAAACCCAGTTAGGGAGGACGGTCATAACGGAATTCGAACCCCAGACCTCCCGCTCACGAGTCTGAGCCTTAACGACCTCGACCACCCGTGGCGGTGAAATTTAATATAGAAATCTGTAATAGGTTTTATTACGGAATGAAAACCATCATGTGAACGTGGATGATGCTGGGTTCGAATTCAATCCGGAAAGCGTATTAAATCCGAAGTGTAAATGTGGTAACTATAATATTGTAAACAATCTGAAACGTAAATTAACGGAAGGAACAATCTGCAGTTTCAAAAAAATTTAGAAAACCTGTGTTCACAAATTCATTTTGGGTAAATGTTAGGAAAGTCAGATTAGATATTCATCTAGAACTTATAAGACTTGCAAGCAGATAATATAAATAAGCAATGTTTGAGTGCATGCATGATGTAAGAGTTATACAAATTGTTGTGTGAAAACAAATGCAGTAGGTTTAAATATTTCGCTAGATATTATTTACTGTTTATGAAACTTATTTCATTGCGAAAAGTATAAAAATGAAAGACAATACAAGATAACATTATAAATTGTCCTAGATCTTCGCCTACATCTATATAGGGGGAAAATAGCATTCAATTTGTTGTCCTACCGTTACGACCGTTCTGTCATGAATACATTCTCCTGAATTTAAGGAATTCAAATGTAATAAATAAAAAAAATGACAAACAGCTCGACAACTTGTAAGACTATAGTGCTCATTTTAAAATAAAATTAAAAAAAAAAACATTGTAGTGGAAACCCTTGACAATGATATACGTTATTTAGACGAATCGCTTTTCAAATGTTCCCTCTCCTTTAAACACCACTAATTTCTCGCTGAAACTGGTAGAGGGAAAATGCGTGCTTTTTCTCAGTTCAATGGTAAGGCTCTGTGACAATCAATGGGTCGTAGAATGTACAGTAATTTAATCAATCAGTGCAGTTCATCTCACCACCTCTTTCATCTGTTTGATGCACTTCCAGTCCAAGCAGAAAACATATGCCGTAAATAATGCTATAATGAAACACGTTTCAGTCGCAAGCGCAGCCCACTTCTCTCCTTTCAAAGTTTATTTTGAACTCCTCTGACGAGCGTCGCAAAATAACTTCAAGACATGTTCTTATTACTTATTATCAAATATTTGTTCAATATAATTTGTTCTGTCACCAAATATAAACAATCTAATAATCATTAAAGTTCAGGATGGAAGCGAACTAACAATTCTGTTTTTCTTTGGAAGTTTATCTTCCAAAAAATTTTCCAGTCTAAAATCTACACCTAATATACTAAATTAGATAGCATATTGCATAATGCTGATACATCCTATTCTCCCACATCATCGAAATGCTTCACATAATATGAGGTCATCTAAATACAGGATGATTGAAAATGACGGGCACACTATCAGTCTACACTATACATTGTTCTTGAATGCTGTCCAGGATATTTGAAAGCTGATGTTGTAAAGCTGCAAACACTACCACTAGAGCGCTCCAGCACCGCACTGTAGCGCCAGCTGTTCCCGTCAGTTGTAAGTGAAATGGCTACTATTCAAAGCAAGATTCTCTGCATTCGTGAGTTCTGTAAACGCAAGTGTGCGACTGCGGTGGAGCGTGCATTTCGGCGTAAGCTTAACGTTGAACCTCCGACGAGGAACAACATTTATCGTTGGAATAAACAATTTGACGAAACAGGCTCTCTGTGTAAAGGTAAAAGCCCAGGCTGGCCGCATATATCGGAGGAAAACGTGGAGCGCATTCAAGTGTGCTTTGCACATAGCCCAATGAAATAAATTCATAAGAGCTAGTAAGGAATTTAACACTAACGCAAACAAATGTTCTGGTGTGTATTGAGGCTACGTTTAGAGTACAAACCATACATCTACAACTGGCACAGGCTCTTCACGTAAACGATAAGGTAAAGCGTGTAGAATTTTGTGACCGTATGCCCCGAAACAAGGAAGATGAATTGTTTCTGTCTCGTGTAATTTTTAGTGATGAAGCTACGTTTCACCTAAGTGGGACTATCAATAGACACAACGTTCAGATATGGGGGCTACAAAATCCCCATGTAACATGGAATATGTGCGGGACAGTCCCAAAGTTAATGTGTTTTGCACCGTATCTTTGATGAAAAGACGGTTACTGGAGGAAGATATCTTAGCATGCTGCAAAACTGGCTTGTTCCTCAAATGAATGAAGATTCAGGAGATTACATTTTTCAGCAGGACGGAGATCCACCTCATTGCCATCGGAATGTTCGATTTTTCCTGAACGAATGTCCACCTCAACGATGGATAGGCCGCACGGGAAGGAAGACTTGGCATTTCTGTTCTGGCTACCGAGATCTCCCACCGTCTAGATATTATCCGTGCAGCCGGAGGGGGGCATATTGATCATTTGTTAACCTCCATGTATGTGTAATCAAATGTAATTTACAGAATTAAAACACAACATATAGTTCAGGAAATATAGCCAACTGAGAGTGCATCCATCATTTTGGATCACCTGTATATACCGAATTTTTTAAAAATAGATTTATTTTTACGATATATAATTACAAAACAAATTATTTTCTACATAGATTCCCTCAACAGAAATGATTTTCTTCACCAAGGGTCATTTCTTCACTCTCTCAAAGAACGAAGATGGGCGAGCCAACAGTTCGATTACGCAAAAAGCTCAACCTCTGCGTCGTCGCTAAATCTTTTCCTTCCCAATGCCTCTTTCAGTGACCCAAACATGTGATATTCACAAGGGGATAAATCGGATTGTAAGGCGAGTGTTCTAGGAGTTTCCAGTGAATTTTCCTTCATTCATCTCGACTTATGGCTGCTGTATGTGGTTTCGCGTTTGTAATATATTTATTCTGAGTGAATCTTTGCATTTTCCACAGCATCACGACCGCTGAGGAACTTCTTGAGCTAGTCAAATATTTGGATTCGTGACAGCGTAGTTAATCCAAATTCAAGTTATAATTTTCCATAATTACGTGTGTTTCAATTTGATTAATTATGTTGAATTCGACTAATGCAAGTGTCAATTACATTGCAACAAAGCTCGCTGTTTTTGTAATATGTCCCTCTAATTTCTCATATTTACTATCGAATACAAAATTAGTCATATGCATATAACAGTTCACTTTATATAACTACCTTCTAGTAGTGTTCTCATATTTTGAAGTGTTACAATATTCTTACAAAAGAATATACCGCCCACAATGCCACAAACTTTATCTGAAAGGTAATTTATTATTTTTAACGATGCACCTAATCTTATCAGTTATTATGAGAGAGCATCCGCAATATTCGGAACTGGTGCTGCCATCTCGACAGTAGTTGCAGTAGAGTTTTGTACCGCTAAGTGGCAACACTAACACATCTGATCAGCGAGTGTTTAAAGTTTATAGTTCCATGCAGCTGGGTAGATGTGTTGAGATTCTATAGTACTTTTCATGATACTCTGTGAGTAGTGAGTGGCAATTTTACGATGGATCCAAGATTAGAACAGAGAGTGTGCATCAAATTCTGTGCAAATCTCGGGGAAAATGCTACGGAGACCCTGCAATGATTCAACAAGCATTTGGGGACAAGCATGAGCCGTACACGTGTTTTTAAATGGCATGCTCGGTTCAGGGCCGGCCGTACAGCTATCGAAGACGATGCTCACACAGGTAGCCTCATCAGCTGCACAACGCCTGACATTGTTGCCAAAGTTCAACACCTCGTTCGTGAAGATAGACGACGAACCATTGAAAACCTGACTCATGAAGTGGAAATTGGTTATGGGACATGACAACGAATTTTAACTGATGAATTGGGGCATGCATCGTGTCACAGCAAAATTTGTGTCAAGGATCCTGAGTGCTGATCAGAAGGCGCAGGCAGCGTGTTGAAGTTTGCACGGAGCTTCGTCAGGCCGTACCCGATGACCCAACCATCTTGTTCAGCGTCATCACCGGCGACGAGAACTTATGACCCTGAGACAAAACAACAATCCTCCCAGTGGAAGAGCCCGAACTCACCAAGACCAAAAAATGCGAGACAAGTGAAGAGCAAAGTCAAGAGCATGCTCCTCGTTTTCTTTGATACCAAGGAAATTGTGCACAAAGAATTTGACCCACCAAATCAAACAGTGAATTCTACGTACTACTGTGACGTTTTGCGACGGCCCGAACTTTGGCGACAAGAGAACTGGCTGTTGCATCACGATAATGCTCCCTGTCACAATTCCTTGTTCACCAGGAGCTTTTTGACGAAAAACAACATGACGGTTGCCCCCACCCACCGTATTTGCCCGATTTGGCACCCTGCGACTTCGCTCTATTCCTCTAACTGAAAATCATATTGAAAGGACGTTGGTTCAACACAAATGAGAGGATTCAAGAAGAAACGTTGACTGTGCTAAACACCCTCAAAGCACATGACTTCCAAGATGTACTTGGAAAGTGGCAGAATCGCTGGGACCGGTGCATAGTGTGGAAGGGAACTATTTCGAGGGTGACGGCGGTCATTAGCTTCAAAGTAAGTTTTTGACCAGCTGGCAGCAACAGTCCCGAATATTCTGGATATCACCTTGTATTTTTTGAGTAAACAACGATTATACCAATTCTTTTATTACTTTAAATTAATATGGTACAAAAAATACATTGGGATGCATACTCTGAATTTCTTCTCAAAGTTGATGTAATGTGTGAACTAAATTACACAAATTAATGGATGTAAATTAGCTACATGGAAACAACTCAATAAAATTCACGCATATTTTTCTTTACACTTATTTACTTGGTGTCTAACATTTATAACAGCTGAATAATTCTACTACAACAACCAAAGCATGCAGGCGATCCAACAACAATTTAAAAACGTAACCTTCCAGGTTAGGTTTAATTTAACGAGTTTCCTTCCCCAAGTTTCATAAGCAGTCCTCCCTTAATAAGATGAGGAATGCCCTTATTTCTCTCTTTATTATGTAACTGCTGGCGCCTCTGAAAAACAGTGGATAAACGTAGGAGAGTTTGAAACTGAGACATCCTGATATACGCGCACGTGAGCTCATTTTGCTGACAAATAAATATTTGCAAGGTATGTAGAAGTCGCAGATTATTAACTGAACAGTATAAGATGAGCGTGGCAACGATTAAAACAGAAGAGTGTCATGGACTTAACAGAAATCGGAAATAAAAAAACATTGGGGGAATAAGAAAGTAGTAATAAATTTTGTACTACAATGGCTTAATCGAAATAAATTTTGTTTTTAACAACAGCGTTTTCAAATTTCCGCATTTAAAAAATCTGCAAATTTTCTAACTAAACATATGATTGCAAACCATTGCATTGGTATGCTAATCGGAACACAGCAATAAAAAATAAATAAACAAATAAATAAAAACATTCAAAAAAACTTTACTTAATGAAATGAAATAACTTACGGCATTACTGTGTGTTATTAGGAAAACAAAATTAGAATTCTTGCAATCCATAACTATTACAAATCAGACTATCTATATTTTTAGAATTATTATTATTATTATTATTATTATTATTTTTTTTTTTTTTTTTTGAGATTAAACCACACAAATTAATGGTATCATATATATAAAACGAAATATATGACCACTGACAGACAAAAATACATTGTGTAGGTGATTTTAAACATTTTTAAATGTAAGTACTTTTATGAACTAAGCCCTTGATATCATCTTTAAATTTCCTAAAATAGAGAAATAACAAACTTTCGAGGTACATTGTACATTTAAGATGTTCATATGTTTCAATAAAACTAAAATATGTTACTATTCACAAACAATTACAATATACAATAGAACATTTCATCCATTTTCATTGGCTTTGAAATTTAATTTAACTGTTATTGTACTGAAACATGTAACGAAAATATTTTTGAAGGTTATCACAGAGCGCTCTTACATACAAATATAATTCTCAAACACATATATTAGATTAAAATTGCACATTTACTATCTTCACGACGATGCTTGTAAATATAAAGTATATTCAACATTATAAATATAGTTTATGTGCCGAGTTAATTTGTCCTTTTATTTTAAAACAACAGAGAGAAAAATAAATGAAAGCGCGGTATTTAAATTTCGGTTTTCAAGTATACCCCTACCTGTTATTGTCCGATTTCTCTTAATTTTCTTGTTTAATTTAAATGGTATATACCGAGTTTTGTAGTGAAGAAACACATATTGGTGCCACTAGAGCGAATTTAGGGTTTCAGGTATACCTGCCCTCCAAATAACCCGATTTCCCTTATTTTCAGAAATTATTTTTTGCTTACTTTACTTAAACATTATTTGCCGAGTTCCATTGCGGAAAAAACAAATATTGGTGCCACTAGAATATTTTTAAATGTTGAATTGCAACTCCTAATAATTTCATTTCACTTATTTTCAGAAAGTATTATTTCTATCTTTTTATCAATGCTTTACACCGAGTTTCGTTGAGAAGAAATAAAATTGCAGCTGCTAGAGCATTTTTTAATTTTACTTTAATCCCTACTCTTTAAATGTCGGTTTACAGCTATAACCTCACACCTAATTGCTCGATTTCTTTAATTTTCAGAAACAATTTTTTTGTTCTATTTAAATGGTGCATACCAAATTTTGTTGTGAAAAAAAATTGGTGCCACAAGAGCAATTTTTAAAACTTGTATTTCGGGTAAACTGCCACTCCTAATGGTCCAATTTCCCTGATTTTCGGAAACTATTAGTATTATTTTATTTATATGATATATACTGAGTTTCGTTGCGAAAATCGGTCCTGATGGTGTAGTGGTAATCATACTTGCCTTCTAAACCCAAGATCGCGGGTTCAAACCCGGCCAGGATCGATGGATTTTTTCGGGCGTAAAAATCCTAAGTATGGCTTCCTTCGGAATAAAAGTAAAGCCGTGGGTCCCGTGTCGTACAATTTGCGGCACGAAAAAGAACCTCAAGCCTGAAAGAAGAGGCCTCTGAGTAAAATTTGTCGGCCGTTTCACGCTCTGAATTGAATGAGACGCTGACGACCTGAGATGTTAAAGAGCGCCCATAAATAATCCAAATCAATCAATTCATTGCGAAAAAGCAAATAAATGTTGGTTTCAGGTAAACCTCAGTCCCTAATAATCTGATTGCAATTATTTTCAGAAACTATTTCTCTTATTTTATTTCAATGGTATATAAAGAGTTTCCTTCAAAGTAATTTAAAATTGCTGCCAGTAGAAGGATATTTAATTATTTACTTATATTTTCCTCCCCTTAGGTTATCCCCCAGAGGTTCAATTTTGCTTGTTAAACAGACATGGAAAGAACCCAATTGAAAAAAAAAAAAAAAAAACTGCAAGGCATCTGAACAGACAATGTGGTGGCGGAGATTAATAATGGAGTATACCCAAAGGAGATTCCGTACCCGATACTTACAAGGTGTGTGTGCCATTCCATTCAATTGGCAACCTCTGCAGCAACCGCAAAATTGCTTCCAAGAAATTTGCATTTTCTGGTTAGGGAAACTTATAATTGATTTTTCTCGTTCTTCATCTCGCCTACTCTTTTATTTATTGAAAATACCTCAGGTTTATGACGCGAAGTGGTTATGTATTCAACCTGCAGCATGTAGAATAATGCCTGGAGTATTTGCCTCATTTCCAAATTGTTAGGCTTAGGCTTAGTATTACTTAGTTGAAATGCTCTAATCCATGTTCATTGATGAACTCAATTTAGCATATTTATTATTCTTGAAACACATTCCTTTTGATCTTCAGAGAATCAACGAAACCTATGAATCAAGTGATGCAGATCCATGCAGGTTATTAGTAGATTTGGTATTTCTTAATTATTTCTTCTTTAACATATTGTTGTTCCCTCCTATCTAGTGCAGAGAAAATTTTATCAGAAACATCCAGTTCCAAAACTGTATCTGGGGTACTCATTTGAGAGTAAACTTTCATAAATTAGAAATAAAATATGTGAACAGGAAGAAATAACTGTGAGAGAAAGGTGTGTAAAATTATCAGACAACAGCAAAGATTACCACATAACATAGAAATGATGAGGAAATTGTCTCCTCTTACTGTCTCAAAGGTGTTTGTTGTAATAAAGGAATCCTTAATTCCTCTCTTAGAAGCATCACAATTACACACCGCGAAAGTTGTTATACAGTGGCAAAAACTGATCATTGTAAACTGGAATAATGTAAATAATTCTGGTGATTTTTGATGTGGAGCTTTCAATTATCTCATGCCAGCAGTGAAAATCCTTTCAAAGAACTTGTAGACTTTACGTTATCTAGACTGGGTCTTCCTTCTTCCAATGCCAAGGTCAAAAGGAGAGTCAACCAATTAAATCTAGTGAACACAAAAACAAGGAATCGAATAAGCACAGAAATGGTGAGCGATATGTTGGGAATTCGTGTAGGTCTTCGCAGAAATAATCAGTGTTGCCATAATTATGAATTCCCTACTTCTGTTCTAAAAACAATAGGCACAGGGAAGCATATAAATCTTGACCATTGACATCTTCAATATCTAGCGCTACTTTAAACTCAACATTTTATGTTTCCCATAATGCCCTCAGTGTGCTCCAGTTTTAGATAAGTTATATTGTTTTATGTAGTCTGTTTTTCATGCGAGGGTTTTCTTTATTATTTGCAAGAATAAGAAGTGTAATCTACATCTTGTGAGGCCATTTTTTTTTTTTTTAATCTAATTGGAAGAAACTTTTGCTGTGGCAGTACTGGAAATACAGATTACAGTTTGAATATGCTTTCCACATTGAAATGTTGCATATCAACTGGGATCAGTTGTTGTGTGTGTGTGTGTGTACATATACACATTTTTCACTTATTTAACTGATCCTTTACAACATATACATATCAACGTGAAACTAAATCTGGACGTAATGGTCTCCAAGAAGAACAACCCACTTGAGGTATTAACACTGATAGCACTAAACAACTATTATCCAACAGATACATGGTGTAGAGTGTATACAAATGGATCTCTTAAAAATTGAGAAGCAGGCTTTGGAATTCTCAATTCTCTGAACATACACTTTTGGGAGAGTATGCTAACAATTTTGATGTTCAAATAATGGCCATTAGAGCAGCTTTACAAAACATTCTGTATGCACCTAATATAAATAAAAGAAGTGTTATCTTAAATGACTCTAAAGCAGCACTACAAAGTATTATGAATTACAGTTACACACCAACATATGCCATAAATGAAAAAAGAAAACTGTATCATACATTCCAGATCAGAAATAGTTTTAATCTCTTAATGTGCATATATGATAGCTTTAAATTATTTTGACAATGATAAATAATAATTGTACTAACAAGTCTACTGGCAATAAAATAATTCAAATTCAACAATATTAGGAACTGCATATCGTTAACTCCAAAACAATATAAATATTAGGTAAATCACCTCCTATTAAATATCAATAATACACAGAGTTTTCACATAAAAACTATCCTCCATGCACGGTGTTTTGAATCCCCTATAAATGATATTGGAAAAAGTAACATATAAAATATTAAATAAACAAATTATTACATGCTGTAACACTATATTTTACTCCTATTAATTTTTCCTTTTGAAATTAAACATTAGCAAATAAATGCACACAGTACATTGCATCAGTCTTGAAATTAGTGTTTAATAGCATAATTGCTGCTTTATTCTTAATATTTTCTTTTGCCATTTAAAAACCACAGAGTATACCATATATGAATATGCATAGCCAAAATATCTATCCTGAATATATCTTTAGGACAACTGCTACTTAATACATGCATTTTATAAGATATTTGGTTTAATTTACTACATAAGGTAAAAATGTGTTTATTCCATTATAAGTCTGAGTCAATTAGAACAATTAAATTTCATACTATTAAGGTTTTTATAGGTGTATTTTCAATATCTGTGCTAGATGAATTAACAACAGCAGTATGTTAATTAAAATTGATTTAGTGTGTCTTGTTAATATTTAATAATTACTAGACTCTAAACAATCTATGACAGATTTTAAACATGATTGCTAGAATAAATGTTTGCTAATATATTTTCTACAATCAAAAGGTATAAAAATATATACAATCAATTAGTAATGTTTACTTATAAGATGATGGATATTGTTTTACCATATAGTTTACATTTTTTTATTAATGCATCATTTATAGGTAAAAAGATGTTTTCAAAGAGTACATGACTGCATATGTTCCTTTTTTATAATAAACTTCACATTTATGTGGTTTCTTACCCTCATGCATCAAAATGACTCCTTAAATTAGATGTTCAGGCAAGACACCATTACATTTCCCCCAAACTTCATTTATGTGATTTCTTATCTTCATGAATAAAAGATGTTCCCTTAAATGAGATTTCTGGGTAGCCTCTTCTCACAAATTTCACATTTATGTGGCTTCATACCCTCATGAATTAAAAGATGTCTCCATAATGTAGATATTAGGGTAAAGTTCTTCCCACAAACTTCACACTTATGTGGTTTCTTACCTTCATGAATCAAAAGATGTTTCCTTAAATGAGATTTCTGGGTAAACCTCTTCACAAATTTCACATTTATGTGGCTTTTTACCTTTATGAATTAAAAGATGTCTCCATTAAGTAGATGTCTGGGTAAAGCTGTTCCCACAAGCTTCACATTTATGTGGTGCCCTCATGAATCAAAAAATGATTCCTTAAATGAGATGTCACGATAAAGCATTTGCCAAAAACTTCACATTTATGTTAGTTAAATATGGTGGATTTTTATAACAGAGATGTTTAATACTAAGAATTTTAGATGATTGAGTCCAACTTGTAACACTTACATCACTAATATTTTAAAAAAGGAAAAATAAGTTTCTGGAGCTAATCGCTCCCAACTTCAGTTCCAGATCAACTGCCAGCCTTGTTCTTCATGGTGGTTAGGTTTGTCTCTGGTGGTGATTGGATGAACTTCTGTATTAAGATATCACTTGGCAGGATTTCAAAGTTGCAAACATTTTTGTTCTTCCAGATATAAATGATTTCCCAGACTGTAAGTTCTGTTTTTCCCGTAATATTTTTAAGTAGTTTGGGATTCCTGTTAATATTATGTTGTTCTTTCCAAAAATGCATGTGCTTTCTTACCCTCATGAATCAAAAGATGTCTCCTTAAATGAGATGCCAGGATAAAGCTTTTCCCACAAACTTCACATTTATGCGGTTTCTTACCCTCATGAATCAAAAGATGATTCCTTAAACTAGAGATCCGGGTAAAGCTCTTCTCACAAACTTTACATTCATGTGGTTTCTTACCCTCATGAAACAAAAGATGTCTCCTTAAAGTAGATATCAGGGTAAAGCTCTTTCCACATACAACACATTGGTGTGGTTTTTTACCCTCATGTATCAAAAGATGTGTCTTTAAAGTAGAAGTAACGCTAAAGCTCTTCCCACAAACTTCACATTTATGTGGTTTCTTACCCTCATGCAGTAAAAGATGTGTCTTTAAAGTAGATGTAGCAGTAAAACTCTTCCCACAAACTTCACATTTATGTGGCTTCTTACCCTCATGAATCAATAGATGATTCCTTAAATGATATGTGTGGGTAAAGCTCTTCCCACAAACAATACATTGATGTGGTTTCTTACCTTCATGAATCAAAAGATGTCTTCTTAAAGTAGATATCAGGGTAAAGCTATTCCCACATACTTCACATTTATGTGGCTTCTCATTCTCATGAATCAAAAGATGAGTCCTTAAAGTAGATTTGTAATTAAATCTCTTCTCACAAATTTCACATTCATAAAGCTTCTTATCCTCATGACTCAAAAGATGATTCCTTAAATGAGATATCCAGCGAAAGCTCTTCCCGCAGACTTCACATTTATGTGGCTTCTTACTCTTATGAATAAAAAGATGTTTTCTTAAATAAGATGACTGGGTAAAGCTCTTCCCACAAACTTCACATTTATGTGTCTTCCTATGGTTTTTTAAATGACCTTCATTTATCACTTTATTTTTTTGATGTTCATGAATTGATGTGTGAGTTTTTATAGTTGAAGTGCTCATATACCTGTTACCACATAATTTACTAGAGAATATGTGCTTCTTTGTGTTGCCTTTACAATCCTGTGTAACTTCAATAAAAGAAGTTCTGGATGAGTTCTTCAAACACCTGGACAGGTCTTCCTCTTTTGGCCTGAAATGAGAAGAACATAATGACAAAAAAGAGCACATGTTTTTGTTGTGAACATAAAAATCAGAATGTATTAAGTTTAGATTCCTTATGGGAAATACTATATTACATCAGGCTAATAAAAACATTTATTCCTATCAAAGTACAAATTATTCACAAATGTTGCTACTAATGCTCACTCATGAAGTTTGTAACACTTATTCAAATCAACCCAAGCATGAAATTCAGTGCTTTTAATCAGTTTAGAATACAACTCAAGAATTTTAAACGCTTTTAGCTGAATGTCACAGAAAATGAAATTTCTATACTACTCTAAGCACATACTAAGAAAATTATTATTGAAGTCTTTCAGTATTTAATTTCAACCATAATTAAGATTGCCAGCCATTTCTATATTTTAATGGATAACAACCATACTTTTGTATATATGAAACTTTAAAGGAAGGGCAGACTACTACTTCTTTTAATATTTGTAGATGCTAAGGGTAATTAAATTCAAATAGTTCATATGGTCTATCAGGTACCAGAGCAGGCGTTAGGCATAAATCTAATAAGACAATGATGATAATGAGATATGGAACTGCATACACAATGTCACTATTTTTTCAAAAGTAACAAAGTGTAAGTTGTTCCTAGAACTGAACAAAATTCAACATTCAATTAAAAAGGAATGTAGGAATCCACACAGTGAAACTATCATAATCTTGTTGAATTAAAAGTAAAATGCCCAAAATCATGCCAATATATTAAACTCTCTTGGCATTTCACATTAAACTTTTTTTATTAAAAAGTAAGTTGGGACTAGTTTCATGAGTCACTTGCTCACATTGTCAACGAATTGACGACCAACAGATCTCTTCAAGTAAGATGTATACTTACTTGGCTGTGTGCACTCGGTGGTCTGTTGATGAATCTGTACAATATGTTGTCTGCTTCTGGTATATCAAAATTCATAAGTCTATGTTCATATTTTTTTATATAAATTTTTTCCCATATACTAAGTTCCTTTGGGTGTTGAGCTGCTCTTAGTATTATTATATCTTTTTCTATTTCATGATTTTCATTCCAGAAATGTGCTGCTACTGCCGATTTTTCTATTTGTTTGTATCTGATGTTTCTCCAGTGCTCTTTCAATCTAATACCCAAGCTTCTTATTGTCTTGCCTATATATATTTTATCACACTCCTTACAGTTGATGCTATATATGCTTGAACTATCTTCTTTTGATCAGGGTTCAATTTTGTTTAGATTCAGTAATTTGCCTACATATCTATTTACAGGTGTCAAAGAGATGTTGTATTGTTTGAATATTTTTTTAAATTTGTGATTGATGTAAGGGTGGTACATGAACTTTTGATAAGTTTTTTCTTTATATAAATTGCTGAGTGTGGTGTTATGTTTGATTTTCTTTTTTCCTTTGAATCTTTTTACTTTTTGATCTATCATTTGTTTACTAAACCCATTAACTTTTGCTGTGTGTATTATATGTGAGTATTCATTCTCATATTCTTCTTTTTTAAGTGGTACATTAATCAACCTATAAATCATACTATTAAATGCTGCTTCTTTGTGAGGTCTAGGGTTGAAACCTTTAGCTTTTATGTAATTATTGGTGTGTGTATCTTTTCTGTATATGCCAAATTCTAATTTGTTATTATATTTTATTATATTCAAATCTAAAAACGGTAAGATATTATTAGTTTCAGTTTCCATAGTAAATTTTATTGTTGTTTCTTGTTAATTTAAGAGCTTGAAAGCATCTTCTATCTATCTGGTTTGCACGATAGCAAAAACATCATCCTCACATCTGTACCAGACCTTGAACATATATGGGAAGGCTTTAGTTAAGTGCATTTCAAAAAAGCTCATAAATAGATCTGCCAAAAATGGAGAGAGAGGACTTCCCATTACTAAACCTAAACTTTGTTTGTAAAATTTTCCTTCAAATGTGAAGTAGGCCTGATTTAAACATAATTCCATAAAATATAGCAAATTATTATTGATGAAATCACTCAGTGAAATTCGAGTGATTTCCTTAATAATAAATTGTTATATTACACTATATTTCACTGTAAAAACTCCGGCTATTAAAAACTATAATTCCGTGAGCTTGATAAATTCTTGTATGTGTGTTTCTGTAATGTTAGTGGATAGTAACCATTTTCTTAACAATGTCAGGGTTTTCTTTTTTGGAACGCTTGGGAAGAGGGCTTTTACTTCAAACGATACCATTTTTTCGTCTGTAGATAACTTATGGTCTTTAATTTTATTTATAAGGTCTAAAGAATTTTTTTAGACTTAAGCTTGGAAATCTCAGTAATATATTAAATTGAGTGGTTATCCATTTTGCTAGACCATAACATGGGGTATTAATGTTGTTGATGAATGGTCTCATGCTTTTTCCTGATTTATGTATTTTAGGTACTCCTATTATTGTGGATATTGATGGATTTGGTGTTTTAATTTTATAAATGTCAGAATTTGTGAACATAGTACTTCCTTTTAATATATCCTCTGTTAATTTTTTGCATTTGTTTTTACTCCAATAAATGAGAGGTACATAAGTGAAAGGTATTATGTTTTGGTACTCATTAATAGTGAAGAAATATAACTTCATTTTCATTCCTAGTTTGCCCCAAACAGCTGAAATTCCATCAGCCACTGCTTTAAAAATTACATAAACAACAAATTGTTTAGTATAAGAAATTATTGTAGCATTTAGGACAGAGTGATAATGTGGACTTCTAATGCAATTGGTGATGAGAGTAAAAAATTTTACATTTGATGTCCCATCCAATCAGTTTTGTTTTACCCCAGAGTCAGCAAGGTAAAAATTAAGCAGGCTCCATGCAATCGAGTGGGGAGTTGCTCATAGAAAAAAGCCTGGGCCAAGCTGATAGCATGGTACTTTAATAATTTTTGTGTGTGTGTGTGTTTTTTTTTTTTTTTTTTTTTTTTTTTTTTTTTTTTTTTTTTTTTTTTAAGATATTTGGCTGGTTTAGAGAGTATATTAGTTCAATTACAATATCATTATTTTGGTCCTGTATAGGAGACCATTTTTCATACTGAATTATACATACAATGATAAGTTGTTTGTCTGGCATGCCAGTTCAGTATCATAGACAATTCCTTAAATGCCTCATAATTTTGTAAAGTTTTATTTTCTCAATTTACTCGCTGCCGCCGCCGCCGATACCACCACCACTACTACTGAGAAATCTACTAAAAGTGCATACAATCAATAAAAGTTTATAATCTACTAAACAAATGTTAAATGAAACTGTTATTTAAATCTTTTGCTTTCCTAATTCACAGATGATTGTTTCAGGTTGTTATTATTATTATTATTATTATTATTATTATTATTATTATTATTATTATTATTATTATTATTAAAGTTATTGCATTTATATAACTTTGAATACTTGCAGTTAATAGTTGATCTCCTGTTTCATGAGTGAAATGTAGATTTTTAATAGTTATCATCAGATTTTTTTCAGAATTTACATTGCATTATGTATCATTTTCATTATGATGATACCTTTACACCTATTATACAGTGAGAGAATTACATTTTTTGTTTTGTCAGGTACAAAAGGAAAAGAATTAAGTTTGTTGTTTATATGCTTCATTGTAAGAATGTGCACAATAAAATAGTAATGATTTTAAAAATAAATAGCACTATGGCGATATTTATTTTAAAACAAACAAGGAATTTGTGGCCTTCACAAAATACACAAACCCAGAAAGCATATGCCCAATAATTAATAAAATAAATGCAGCAAGAATTTGACTAAACTGTTTGTAAAAAAAAAAATTGGAACTATGAAACAATTTGAAACCAGAAGCATTGCTAATTTAAAAAATTTTACTTTAATGTAAATTGGAACTTGCATAGTGAAGCCAATCATTGTATGATTCAGTTGAATTACACACTCTTAAAGCTTCACTTACTTTTCATAAATGTATGGAACCAGTTTCGAGAACATTTAGTTCCCATCTTCAGCCTGGCTAAATTTCAACTCACTTAAATGTAAATGTAAAGTGGAACTTGCACAGTGAAGCCAATCATATTAATTGATATCATTGTATGATTCAGTTGAACTACACACTCTTAAAGCTTCACTTACTTTTCATAAATGTTCTCGAAACCGGTTCCATACATTTATGAAAAGTAAGTGAAGCTTTAAGAGTGTGTAGTTCAACTGAATCATACAATGATATCAATTAAGCATTGCTAATTCTTATCAACTGGTGGAAAAAATTAATAATGCAGTGATTTTGCCAGATGATTTACTTGTCCATTGATGACACATCTTTGTTTACACTGCCATTTGTGCCCGAGGTCGTTATGGCGCGGAATAGTGAGCGGGAGGTCTGGGGCTCGAATCCTGCCAGAACTGCCCTCCCTGACTTAGGTTTTTCCCAGGTTTTCCTCAGCCCTCATAAGTGGCAAATGCTGGGAAGGTACCCTAAATGTTTCCTTCCTTAAAAAAAAAAAAAAAAATTCCCAATATATCATTTCATCTCATATATCATCCGCATTCACTGCCTGTGGTGCCTCAGTAGTAAAAATGGGCGTTCAACACCATTCAAAAAAATATCTTTGTTTATTAGCAATTCAAAACAAAGACTGCTCCTTAAAATACAGAAATGGCTTAAAAGTACAAACATATCAGTACATGAAATTGAGGATTACACCATTCTCACAAAATTGTGCATAGACCAAAGCTTCTGAATGTTTAACAGAAAAATTTATCAACAAAATTCTGACTGGCTCTATTTCTTGCAAATTTATTCATGAGTACAGAAAAAACACACATTACCAAGGTATTTCCATTTATCTTTAAAATATGGTTTTCCTATGTGGATGACATTTTTGTAATGTGTATATATATATATATAAAGGAGAGAGAGAGTTCACTATAAAAATTGAAGAGGAAGAACATTTGTCCTTTTTGGATCTTAAAATCTATAGAAGAAACAACATAATTTCCTTTGGTATACATAGGAAATCCACACATACAGACAATCACAAAAAGCATAATAGCTTCAAACCTGAATCACATGAACTTGCCATTATAAATAGCCTTGCTCATAGATTAGTGAACATCCCACTCAACAAATAACACTATATAGCAGAATACCAGTATATATCAATACTGCCCTCAACAATGGATTCCACCATTTGTTAGTAGATAAGAATGTCAGACTTTTCTCGAGACTTAAAAGTACTAGCATTATTTTTTACAATAAAGGACATAAGATTTAAAAAATTCATATATTGTCCATTAGCAAACAAAACTTTAATGAAAACCTTTAAAAAAATTTTATATTGTGTTCACTGCACAAAATAGATTTTACATCAGGAACCTTTAGAACAGATTTATAAAGAATATTATTCCATCCAACAAAAAGGCAGGAGTGTATGAGATATACTGTTTGGACTATGGTCAGATAGGCTACAGAAAAATAAGAAATTTGGAGACAAGGACAAAAGAACACTTGTTAGATATAAACAGCTAGATAGCGGTTGCAGATCATTTTGGACTTATAATCATTACAAAAGAAACCAAACTGTTAAAGGCTACCCACAATTCCAGGGAATTACAATTTGGAAAAAGATTTCAATTTTAAACAATAAGCATCATGTTATGAATTTTGACATCCTACCCAAGTTTTAAGTTGCCTCTTAAGGTACTTCTGCAAACAGATAATTTTAGAGGTCTCTAGGGTACTCATTCCGGCAGATTTGTAGTTATGGTCAGATTTGGCAACTGAAGACAGAGCAAATTGAAAATCTGCAATAAAAATAAAGCTAGCCTATTGTGTCTTTTAAGAGTAAAGGCCTCCTAACAAGTACACACTAGTTGTTTATATGCTGTTTAAGGCACACTGACTGGTTTGTTCTTTGGTTACTCCATTTCTCACTGCACTAGTTACTTCTTATGAGATATCCATTTTTCTCTTCCTCTTGCTACTACTCTTAACCAATCTGGACCTGCATGTTCCTCAATGAAGTTTTTCCATCATTTTCTGGGACACCTTATGTCCTTTTTCCTATCTGGGAGTCCCATATGGAGATCTTGTAGGTCCATGTATTGTTCTGCATTATTGTGACTTGACCTTCCCATTGCCATTTGCTTCTGGTAGCTATTTGTACAATGTCTGTGGTCTGAGATAACTGATTTATTAATACTATACGCATTTTGTCCTTCAAAGTTATCCCCCAGGATCTTGCATTGCATTTTTCTTTGGCAAATTTGACTTTTGTTTTTTGTTTTTCTGTTAGTGATATGTCTGGCACCCATATAGTAATACAGGGTATACAAGTTTCCAGCATCTGGAATCTGATTTTCTTAGTTAGTGTTTGGTCAAACAATATAAACTTAAGGGTCCAAAATGCTTTCCAGGTTAATGAAATCATTCTTGGTTCTTCTTTTTCCATTTTACCATGGAAGTATTTTATTGATTTGGTTTATTTATGGATGCTCTTTAACTTCTCAGGTCATCAGCATCCCATTCAATTTAGAGTTGAAATGGCAGACAAATTTTGCTCAGAGGCCTCTTCTTTTAGGCTTGAGATCATGGAAGGAAATCTGTTGTCCTAGGTATATAAATTTGCTCACACATATGAGGACTCTTCCATCTATTTTCATCTGGATTTCAGGTTCATTAGAAATTAACTTTGTCTTCAGTTTGTTTAGATACAGCCCTGTATTTTTGCTAGATACATAATTATTCCAGCATAGTTCGTAGTATTTTTGGTGTTTTGGTGAATCTTCAATGCAATACTAGAAATAGAAGACATGCTAAAACAATGGAAAACAATTGTTCTTCTACAAAATATGGCATGAGAGATGATATAGGCAATATCATCTTATAGACCTATAAGCCTGATGTCAAATATATACAAACTATTTTCAAAAATCTTAACCAGATGAATAACGAAGATGATGGGTAAAAATCAATTGCAGAACAAGCAGGATTCTGTAAAAGATTCAGCACAATAGGCCATCTCCAAACTATAAACCAGCTGATGGAGAAAGCAGAGGAATTCCATGTAACACCAAACATCGCCTTTATTGACTATAGCAAGGCATTCCACTCAATCAAACATACAAGCATATTACATGCTCTGGCAGATCAAGAAATAGTGGCAAAGTACATTAGTATCCTATACAAAATCTATTTCACAAAAGTAAAAACATAAAAGATAGACAATCATTCCTACTAGAAAGAGGAATTTGCCAAGGCAATCCAATCTCTCCCAAACTCTTCACCTGTGTAATGAGCATATATTCAGGAAAATGAACTGGTATAATAATTTCGTAATCAACATAAACTGCAGTTGCCTAACAAATCTTAGATTTACTGATGATGTGGTCAAGTATCACTATTGCCTTCAAAAAATTTTTCTATCTGGCTCAAATCCCAAACCATAGAGTAACATATTTAAAATATACACAATCCTAGTCCCATTTGAGTGGTAATAGCATACTTAACTCAGAAATATGAGATTTAGAGTTAACTAATAGCAAAAGCTTTAAACTATAATGAAACAAGAAACTGGCTGTAATATAACTTACGATGTTAAAAATAAACTTGGCATGGAGATCAAATGAGAATAAAGATTGTCACTATATGAAGTGTATGTAGACGATGTTTATGTGTTTAGCAGTTACATTAAAAATATATATATTTAAAATATTAAAATGGCATTGTTGTTGCTCAATATTTATTTCAGTTCAGTACAGAATAGAAATAAAATATAATTTTTGCAGAATATGTTTTGCTTTGTTAATGGCTAAATAGGCTTATTATTGACAGAAACAGAATTCTGTAAGAAAATCACCATTTATTTCTTCTATAAAAATCATAATTCACTACCATCATGTACTTGTGTTAGTGTATGACATAGAACAAGTGCTGAAAATATTGGCTATTAACATCAAGGTATGTCTGCATATGCATTGCAGTATTATGCAATGAATTTATCATTAAATCAAAAGACAGCAGAATCTTCCTGCAAAGTTTTCTTGCAGTTTCATTAGAATTTTGGGTTTATTCAAATGTGCTCCATAGGCAATCTGGTATGTTAATGTTAGGCAAAACTTCAGAAATGGTACACTTTTCTAGAAAGAAAACATTCCTGGCTTGCTACAAAGAGTAGTCAGCAGGAAGATACCAGTCACCCTACTATTTCTCAAACTCATGCATCGCCGTGACACAACATATCATACTCCTAATATTACATATGAACAGGTGTCTTAAATTCACTATGAGGATTCTCACTAAAAAATACAAACTTTCTGGGTACTGATATCCCTACTTAAATAGAACCATATATTATTGGAAAATCACATGTAGTACCAAATTTGCAGAAGTGAACTGATATACTCCAGAAGGCAATTGAACGAAATTCTTCTATTCATTAGGAGGTTTTAATTCTACACAACAGCAATATATCTACATGTAGCATTTTTCTTTATTTTGTTGACACTTCCCCCTCCTGTTAACATTTTACAGAAAGATATCTGTGGATAGGCACTGGAAAAATGGCAATATAGAACATCATGCAGTTATTAAGTACTTGATAAAGGACAGTATGAATGTAACTGAAATTCATACAGATGTGACAAACACTGTAAGGGATTCCATAATCATTTTCAACCTTTTCCTAGTGACCATGGAGTTTAAATGTGGGTAAAAGCTTTGAAGAGGACCTATGTAGGGGAAAATAAAATCAATAGCATCTTCAGAAATTAGCTGCATGTGGTTCTGGAGAATCACCAATTACAATCCAAAATTGCTGAAGATCTGGACATTTCAGAGAAATGTGTATTTCATACTTTGAGGAAAGATTGTGCTTGAAAAAATTATCAGCTATATTGGTGCTGCAACTGCTGAATCAGGACCAAAATCAAATCACAGTGCAAATCACTCAGCAAAATTTGGCTTGCATTCAGAGAGATCCTGCCAACTTTATGCATAGATTTCTGAGATGATGAAACATGGGTGCACTACTATATATATGAAACAAAACAATTTAAATAATGGAAGAGTCATGGTTCTCCACCACCAAAGGAGGCCAAATGTATGAAATCATCTAGGAAGATTGGTTTTTTGGGATGCTAATTGATTATCTTCCCTATAAAACTTTTATCACTGGAGTATATTATGCTAAATCTTTTAGACCAAATGAAGATAAAAATATGTGAGAAAGGACAGGTTTAACTAAGAAGAATGTCATTTTACATCATGACAATGTTCGCTCTCAACACATGTACTGCTGCAATGTGAAAATCAATGAGGTGGAGTACGGTATGCCAACACATTCACATTATTCCCCGAATTTGTCTCCATTTGACTTCCATCTGTTTCTTAAACTTTGAAAATTACTTGGTGCAAAGAAATTTCATCCAATGAAGAACTTAAAACATCAGACCAGGCATATTTAGTAGGCCTGGAGGAATTTGACCTTTGTGATGGTATGAAACTTTGGAGTATCACTGGACAAAGTACATTAAGGGAATGAGGACTATGTTAAAAAATATAATTATTTCAGAAAGCTATGCCGTCATTTTATGCTTCATTCTGAGAACTTTTCAAATGATACTCATAAATAGAAACTTAGTTTATATTCCCAGAATTTTTAACCATTATTGTTTCACTGTAATTATTTTATTTACAGTAGATATATCTTAGATGATAACCTGTTGTTATGGAATTTTTAGCTTTACTTAATATTTTATGACTTACAATACTGGAACACCATTAAGTTGTATGTATCTATTAAATGCGTACATTTATGATTTTCATTACTTTAACGGGAAAGAACAAAAAAAATTGTGGAATGTAGGGTTTCATGGCTGGTGTAAGGCTATGGTCAAATGGGATTCTTCTCCATCTTTCCAGACATATCATCCACAAGTGCAGTGGAAATCTTCAGTGATATGGTCACTGTAATCTTCACAAAGATGAGGCAGTGACTGGCTTTTTTTGTTTGTTTGTTTTTTTTTTTAAGACATGTTTGTTTCTTTTAAGACATTGATGGCAGGTTGGGTTAGTAGTCAGCGTGTACAGTTGCTGCATTCCTACCCGTGCTTGGGCTTAACTGCAGTGTAGGATGATGTTAATAGTATAATTTTATTGTAGAGGGATATGGATTATGGGACATAGTGCTCAATTGACTCCTGATATGATGAGTAGATCCAGTATCTAGGTATTTGCTAATATAGGTATGTCCTAATAACTGTTATTTGGTTTTTGGTATGTATATATTGCATATGATTTCCTATTCAATTTCTCTTTAAATATAACTTATGTTTGTGAAAACTGTTCAAAGGAGTTAAATTATTGTCATCTGAAATACCCGCAGGCCAGTTGTAGCAGTCATAGTCGTTGGCTTTGGCCTACCTTGACAATTGTAATGGCCTAGACAATGGATGAGAGTAAGTTTATGAATTGGTAATCTGCCATTGAATTTCCTCTATATATATGGAAAGGAGGAGGTCTTGTGAAGTAATCTGGTCGCAAAGCTGTGGTATACAGAATAAATTGCAAGAAGCCCCTTATTCTACACCATTTGAATAAGTATCAGTCCTCTATCTGTTGCCATTCCCCAGATTTCACCAGCAGACAACATGAAGGGGATAATCAAAGCTTTAAATAAATTAAGCTTTAAGTATACTGGCATCGCTTTCGAACTAAATACAGAGTTCAGTTAAACAATTGCTCCCTGGGCCCTGTGAGCAGTTCATGTGATGTGTTCCTTAAACGTCAACCCTTTGTCTAGTTGAACTCCCAAATAAGTAAGAGATTTTTCCCACTGAATCCTTTGCCTATTGTAGCTAAGCTTAGGGCAATTTGCAGGAATACAGCATTTAGTGAATATAATCGCGTAGTTTTTTGCCAGATTTATGTACATTCTCCAATACCGGCTCCAACTTTCGATTAGGTGTAACAATCTTTGAATGGGGTATGCAGGTTTGCCAATGTGTTAATTTGTTTTGTATGCCAGGACGTCGTCTCCATATTGTGCTATGTTGACGTCTGGTGTGTGAGGGAAGTCAGCCATGTAAATGTTACTGAAGATGGTGAAAGAATACAGCCTTCTGTCACTCCTTCGTGTATCTGTTCCTGTGTAGAAATATTTCCCGCCATCGTAACAGTAAAAGTTTGGTGTTTGAGGTATGAGTGTAATAGTTGTATGTAAGTATGTGGAAGCCCAAGGGAGATAAGTTTATATAGGAGCCCGGCGTGCCAGGTAGTAGAAAAGGCTTTTTTAACATCCAGAGACACCGCGGGAGTGAACGCCTTGCACTGAAAATTCAGAGCTGCAGCGTTCACCATCCTCAGCAGTTGCTGGGTAGTAGAGTGTCCAGGACGGAAACCAAATTGATGAGGATGTATGGCTTGAATGCTCCCATGAGGGGCAACAGGCTAACCAATAAAAGTCTCTCTTAGACTTTTGATAATGTCGAGAAGTGGCTGATGCAGCGATAACTTTAAGGTTGAACTGGGTTTTTGCCCGGATTCAATGCGCACATCACGTGGGCCTCTTTCCATTCTCGTAGAAACTGACTCAAACTAACACATATTGAAAAGCTTGGTAAAAAAGATTACAGTTCTGGATGGAAGGTTGCGGAGCAGAAGGTCAGGCAGTCTTTTTGGGATGGAGACGCAGCAGTGCGCCCTGAAACTCATTCGGATGAAAGCTGGAAATGCAAGAGTCTTCGTTGTCTGGCGGTCGTCGGGGATGCCGAAGGACGTGATTTGAAAAGTTTTCGTTCTAGGGGTACTCTCTAGGCCTAAAAGTCATTCCAAGTAGTCAGCGAGAGCATTTGCAGTTACTTGTGATTCATAGACCCAGGCATCTGGTGCCATGGATGGGGTGGGAATTCTTATTCGTTGTCCACGGAGGTTTTTAGCGATCCTCTACACGTCACCGTCAGCAAGATTCTGTCTAGCCATGGTGTCCTCCCAAGCGAACTTTTTGTGCTCGAGTAGGTGGACACGGACTTCATGACGCAATTGCCTCCAGAGTCTTCGTCTCTAGGTAGGGAATGTCTGTGCTTCTTGGGTTTGAGGGGATTGACAGTGTCGAGGCAATTCTTAACGCTTTTCCAGTCCATCTCGCAGTTTATATCTGCGACATCGTGGCTGGCAACCCTTGTGTTGTGTTGTCCCCTACTAAGCAGATGATGTGTGGGTTGCCAGGGACCCTGTACTGGTAGTTGTAGGTCATGATCTATTAAGTGAATGATTGCGTATCTCGGGTCTGCTCGTTGAGTGCAATGCTAACTTGTATGTTTGGCATTGAAATCGCGGGCCACAATAACACTAGGATGAAGTGTAGAATGGATTGGTAATCGGCTTCGACGAATGCTCTGAAAGGGGAGTGGTATGCAGATAACTAGCAGAACCTCCGTGCCTCCGAGTTCTACAAATGTGGCCATGGCGGAATCTGGACTATACTTCTCCTGATCAGTATCGCTATCCCTCCTCCTAGGGAAAATGATCTGATCGCAGAATTTGTAGTCCTGAAGATGGAAGTGGTTGTGCTAATAGAAATGTGCCTCGTTGATTAGCATAGCGTCTAGGACATACCGGGAAGCAAAATGCTGAAGTTCATCCCTCCGTTCCACGAGACCATTCGCATTCCAGAAAGCAAAAAGGAATGAGGTGCGAAATCTCATTCCGTTCCCCATTTTGGTCTCCTGGTCTCAATTGAAAAGCAGGACGATGGCCTAGAAGGCTTACAGCATCTTACTGGAAGGGTCAGGTCCCCCAAGGTAGTTAAAAGCTACTCACCAAGCCCGATGAAGAATGTTCCTCGAAGAGCATCCCCATTCACTTGTTTTTAATCATCATAGAGGGGGCTATAGCCCTGGATTAGTTTTGGACAATATTCCGTCCATATGCTATCTCATTTTTAAGGCGAAAATGTCCCGACGCCCTTTGATCCAGCTCATTGCCACCGCTGTTTGGGATTTAATCATTCGAGCCAGTTTTACTACCGAAACCCCTGCTGTCTTAGATGTGGTAGCCCCCATTCCCGCGAGGTCTGCAAACGAACCCCCGCGGAGTTCCCAACTGCGCTAACTGCAAAGGTGGCTATGTGGCATGCTATGTACGATGCCGAGTAAGATTGAGAATTCTGAACAGCAGCAGAACTGAACACAACAACTATAACTTAAACGGAGCTGACCAAAGTAGAACAAACTACACAGTCACAACCCCTGACAGCTCTTTGTCAAATGCGTCAATCAGACCTGCCTTGGCCAAACCGAACACTCAATAACGCAGAACCACCAGGAGCAGCCATGAAGCGGGAACAGCCCTCTGATGCGCTTCAGGATGTGCGTGCCTCAACACAACCAATTCAATACACACAACTACAAATCAACAGTTCAAGAACCTCCAACAATGGGAAGAGGCCTCTGAGCAAAATTTGTCGGCTGTTTCACGCCCTGGATTGAATAGGACGCTGATGACATGAGATGTTAAAGAGCGTTCGCAAATAAACAAATCAAAAAAGAATCAATCCAACAATGAAAACCTCTTCCCGACCAAAGAGACCGAGAAACCCCCTGCTGAAGGGATAGCAAAGACACTCTGCCAATGCACTTGCAACTCTTACGGATGGAAATTGTTGGGAGCGACTGACATCTCCCAGATCATCTCCCAACTCGACACTTCACCAGAGCCAACCCCAATTTAATGGGTACAAACATTCTAGAGTTGCTGCAGTTGAGCAATATTTGGCAGATATATTATCGCCGGCTGCATGACCTTTGCAATCGTTGCCTGATTCCTCTAATAAGACATTGATAGCATTAGAGGCCATCACCGCCCTTTTTTTAAATGGAGACCGGGCGACCCGAGATGGCGAGCGGCATTAGATCCCAAACCTCATGCCGGTTTGCGTTTTCGAATGGCCTAATGGAAAAATGATGAAATTCGGCATTTTCATCAATATAACCGCTTCCATCTTCCGCCTACAACTGTCTCCGAAAGTTCACAGGGGGTACTGCGATACTAGTTCATGGAACAATCCAAATCCTAACTCTTCAAATCTTACGGGCCACGGCCATATTTGTTGAACTTGGTGGCACGGAGGTTTTGCTAGTTTCCGCATATCACTCCCCTTCCAAAGCATTCTTTGAGCACATTACCTTTCTATACTACTCCTACATCCTAGTGCAACACTGACTGGTGATGTTAATGCCAAACACCTTTTGTTGGGATTACAGTCATCGGGCAAGTACAAGAGCCAAGCAACTATAGAATCGGATTTCACAGCTTCGAGTACAGGATCCCTGGTAACCCACGCATCATCCGCTTAGTAGAAGACTGTCATCGACTTCGCGATTATTAAATACATCCCATATCATCTCCATCTCATGTCGATCAATGCACATCATTCAGATCATAACCCCGTGTTGACAGAGATCAACACTTAGGTTGCCAGTCATGATGTCGCAGGTCTAATCCACGAGTTCCATTGTGTCATGGACATTCTCAGCACTCATATTTCTCTAAAACCAAATATCACTGACATACCACAACCCTACAGGCAGCAGTCTCATACTTTACACATGCGGTAACCCTAGTGACACACTGCCTTACTATCCAAACCCTCCACTCCAACCCCAAATGTCATTCTTGTAGACCTAGACCTGGTTCGCTGATCCTCGGCTGCTTGCAGACTCTGTCAACGACACCGCACGCCACATCATCTAAGATTTTAGAGCAGTTACGCCCAGAAGTCAAACCACCGTTTTCCCGAGCATAAATGTCTTGCCTGGGAGGTTATGATGGCTACAGCGAATCTTGTTGATAGTGACCTGATCGCCAAAAACCGTCGTGAACACGAACAGAATCTTCCATTTAATTCATGGTACCAGAGACCTGGTCTACTATCCCCATTTCCAAAGTCAATGCTCTAGCTCAATATTTGGAACTCCCCTTTAGGCCTAGTGATGACCCCTAGGTCGAATTTTTTTCACCCCGATTTCATCATGACGTTCGTCGGTTTCTCCGACGGCCGCCGGATGAAGCGGGCGCTGGTATTCCCCAGACCATCTCCCCGGTGAAGTCCAAGGCTGACTACCGCGTCTCCGTCCCAAAGAAGCTGTTGGACCTGATGGGTTAAATCCCCCCTCTCATGCTCCGCAACCTTTCATTAAAGTATGTGCTTCTTGTTAGTAAGATCTTCAATATGTGTGTCAGTCTCGGCCACTTTCTAAGAGTGGACAGAGGCTCGTGTGATATGCATAATGAATCAACGTAAAGGCTCCGTCCACCCTTCCAGCAACCGCTCCATTAATCTCCTGTCAACGTAATCAAAAGTTTAGACTTTCTACTTCTAATGAATATCCAAGTCATTCCTCCTCACCAATTCTGGTTCCGTCCTGGGCACTCCATCACCCAACAGTACTGCCAGGAGTCGAAGCTGCAGTCCAGAGTTTTCAGGACAAAGCTTTCACCCTGGCAGTATCTTTGAACGTGGAAAAGGCTTTCTCAAGGGCCTGGCATGCCGGGTTCCTTCACAAACTTATCTCCATTGGGCTTCCAAAAACATACACACATCTACGTTGCTTATGAAATATTGCACTTTGAAGATTGCGGTGGGAGGAAACCAGTCAACAATGAAATCAATTCGTCGCGGAGTACCAGAAGACTCTGTATTATCACTAACTCTATTTAACATTTACATGACAGACTTTCCTCACACTTCAGACGCCAACATTGTCTTCGTATACAAAACAGATGGACACTTAGGCACAGCCATAAATCCCATACACAGATTGCTACACTTAATTCAAAAGTGGTGCAGGCAAAAAACAATGTCACTATATTCACAAAACGCCGCCTAACCGCGAATCTCTCCACACTCACATACAAGCAGAAGGGAGTCTAGCTGTGTAAAAGACTTGGCCTCAAGAGTCACGCCATTGTAATTACTTATAGGGCACAGGGAGCAAATGCTCAACTGTTTCTTGTATTCACTTCTAAAGGGATGTAAGTACACCTATAAATACGTCCTTTTAAAACTTTGATCATCCTCATTGTGTTGTGTGGCTGCGAAATTTGGGGTATGGCATCCAACAATATGCTACTACTATTACAAAGATCATAGAACTATAAATTATGTATACAGATGTTAATCTACCTGACTACTATACCCAGCCCCTTTCCTTCCATGTAGGGTAGATGGAACTAGACGCCGGGATGGTATATTTTACGACAGTTTACCACAACATGAGAGTGCTCTCACTGGCCAACTATGATTGTTAATCCAGACCTAACCCCAGGTATAGTGCCGCGGCTGACATACAGACTCCTATAATAAAAATAACATCACACCATGCAACTATAGATCTCCTAAATAACATAAAGCTTCCCAATACCCACTTTCCGCTCTGTGGTAAAGCCCCTAGCTTAGGTAAATACACAGCAACATTACACAGGCTGGTATCTAGCTAGTGAACCCTATAATTGGGCTGGAATTGACAGCGCAATTTCAGTGTTTCTTCATTCCTATTAAAACGTTCTTATGTTTGTGAATTTCAATTGCCTCCGTTCCGTTATAGGCGAGAATGATAATGGGATGCCTACGCTAACATATCAGTGTAAATGAAAACTAATTTTATGCTCTCCCTCAGCTAGCCAGGGCATGCTCAGCGACGGCTGATTTGTCTGACTCACCTAGGCGGCATTCTCTTGTGTTTTGTAAGTCGCGTATTAATGCTGCGCTTTGAGGTGCCAAGTTAAACGGAGCAGCAGAAACAAGGTATTCTTTAAACACCGGCTGAGTCAAGTGGTTCATTAGGTCCACAGTGTGTTTATCTGTTTAGCTGGTTTGAAACTGTCTCTGTGTTGTCGTCTAAATAGTTTTTTTCAGCGGAAGATAACCGGCGGGCTTCTTCTTCCGTCTATTTGTTTTGTGTTGTTCCTGGGATGAAAACCTCTTCTAACTTATCTCCGTACGCGTTCCTCTTGGTACTTCTGTTTTTTTTTTTCCCTCCCATCCTAAGAGTTTACAGTTTCCAGTGGTTCGATCTAGAGAGTTTGTATCATTACACATTTTTGCCTTAGATGGTGGTTGGAGGTTTTAGAGAACGGAAGCTCATCCCCAAGCCTTTATGGGTTAATGAAACTACACAAGTAAGGAGTCGGTGCTATCGGCTCTACCACTCAGTTGCTTGCCAGCTATCTTGCCAACATGCTTAAACCCCACATGGGTAAAGTTGATACAAGCATAAAAGATTCGGGGCATTTTATTAAAAAACTGAAGAATCTTCCTCTTCAACGCGGAGACCTCGTAAGCTACCATGTAATGTCACTTTGGTTCCATTTAATGAAACCGTTTCGCAACTCAAGAAAATATTCCCGGAAGAAATTTCAGCCTTGTTCCACCATGTCCTGAACACCACACCAGTGAAATAACGAGTTCTACGAGCAGATTGAAGGCGTGGCTATTTGCAGCTCTCCTAGTCATGTCATTGCCAATTTGTACATGGTACAATTTAAAAAGACAGGTTTACAGACCGCCTCACACAAGCCGGCAAGTTGATATCGTTATGTGGACTACACTTGCGTAGCATGGAACCAAAGAGAGCCTGTAATTCATGACTTTTTGCAACATACAAACCTCATACGAGGAATCCAGTTAAAATAAAGATGGAGACAGATGGTAAACAGCCTCTCCTTGATGTCCTGGTCAACAAGAAGAGCGGTGATACTCTCGGACACGCAGTTTACCATAAGCCTACACACACAGACAGAAATATTCACAAGGACTCCAACCACCATCCAAGGTAAAAACGTGCAATGATAAAAGTTCTGGTAAATGGAGTCTCCCACATCTGTGAACCAAAACTCCTAGGGCGAGAAACAAAAGACACCTACAAGTACTAAGAGCGAATGGGTACGGAACCAAGGAGTGGGAAGAGCTTTACATCCCAGAAAAAAAAACACAAAACAAAAGAACACACTATCTAAGAAGGACACTCTTATCACCCGTTTCTGAAAAATTTTACAAACAGCATCTCCAAGCTACTTAGACGACACAGCATAAGAGAGCATTTTAAACCAACTACACAGATACAAAACATTGCGTTGCACTTAAAGACCCAAGGAAACCACTTGACTCAGCCGGTGTTTAAACACTACCGCATTCACGCGCCTCCGTTTAAATTGGAAGCACAAAGTACAGCATTAATACACTGCTTACAGAACACAACAGAAATGCCTTTATGCCCTCCTACCTGAAGGAGAGTATAAAATTAGTTTTCAAGACACTGCTATATTAGCTTCAACATCCCAGTATCATCCCCGTCTATACCGGGAGGCAACTAAAATTCACAAACATAAAAACAACTTTAATAACAAAGAAGAAATACTGAAATTGCAATCAACAGGTATCCGGCCTTACAAAACCCAAATCAAAAAAACTACGTGAATCGATTAGTAACCAATTTTCCGCCAGAACGCCAGAACAGTCACGAGCCGCCCTGCGGGCGGGTTGAAGGCCACACTACCTAGTCCCATCTGCGGCTTTACCTGTGTGGTTGATAGATCTTCATTGGGTTTTAGTTTTCTAATGTTTTGTTTGTAACACGTCTATAATAATAATAATAATAATAATAATAATAATTATAATAATAATAATAATAATAACAACAATAATAATAATCATAGAGTCGGATTTGAGGAGGTTTACAGTGGTTACTATTGCTGAATTCGCCTTGGCCAGTTTAACAAGACGGTCACCCATCCATCCACTGACCACGGCCAATACGACTTAACATTCTGTCACCCATCCAAACGGTGTCCACGCCCAATGCTGCTTAACATCTCAGGAACTTCGGTCAAGCAGTGTGGACACCACTTTTCTGGTGGAAGGGTGGTTAATTTAAATGTTAAGTCACCAAGATGTCCTTGGGGAGCCTATATGACGCGTGACGCGGACATGTCCAGGGGCCTTGTTGGGTTTCAGGTTTTGGATTTGGGATGCCACCTCTTTCAGGGTAGCGACGGGGATGTAGACGCCGTCATGGGGGATAGACGGGGCCTTAAGGAAGGCATCCACCCTCTCCTCCACGACGTCAGTGAAGTTCTCGTCCTGCGGGTCCTCCCGGGGCTCGAACTGAGTCTGCAGGTAGTCTGCGAGAGCCTCGGCTTTTTCGCGGGGGGTGAAAGATAGCCTCCCGTGAGTGCCGTGAATCGGGTGTGTTTGTAAAGTTCTGTCTTTACGTAGCTTTTGATGATCCGCCACGGTTTCCTCTCCTGGAGGTCAACTTGCTGCAATTTGTTTTCCCAGGCCTCTCTGCGGTGCGCCCTGAGCAGTCTTCTTTCCAGGGTTTTGAACCTCTGATAGACCGCCCAGATCCTGGGGTGACGGAAGCGTTGCCATAGCTTGCGTACGGTTCCTTTGGCCTTGATGAGCTGCCTTAGCTCATTGGGAATGATCATGGGGGGGGGGGGGGTGCGGTAGGTGTTGGCGCGTTCCGCGCTGAGGATGCGGTCGGAGAAAGCTGTAGCCGCGGCCTCGAGCGCCTCAACAGAGTCGTTGCGAGGATTCGGTTCTACAGTTTGGTTTAGGTGCAGGACTGCTGCTTCCCAGTCGACCACTTCACTCCACTCTGGGAAATGCATAGCGGCCATAGTCACACCTGTGTCCACCATGACCGGGTCATGGTCGGAATCCAGTTCGTTGACTACCGTGAGGTACAGATGGAATGGAATGTTCTTGGTGATCATGATGTCAAGGACATCCGACCTGCCACCTTGGGTCGGGTGGAACGTTGGACCTTTGGGGCCATGCGCGATGAGGGCCGGGTCTCCGCTTATGAGGCGGTAGAGCGCACGGCCTCTTCTGTTCGTATGGCGGCTGTGCCAATGCGGGTGCTTCGTGTTAAGGTCTCCTGCTATGCACACAGTTGGGTGTACGTTCAGTAGGGTTTTGTAGTCCGCTTCTATGTAGCGGTGATTAGGCGGGTCATAGGCCACAACCAGCACTAAGTCTTGCCCCCCCCCCCAGCTCTAGCCAGATGGCGCAAGCTTTGACCTGCTGTAGGGGCGGGATCTGGACAGGAGTGTGGGTTATGTAGTTCTTAATTAGGATGGCCGTGCCGCCTCCCTGTCGTCGGTCAGCCCTATGGGTGACGTAGCTCGAGCACGGTGGAATGTTGCTTCCTGATACCGTTCGCGTTCCAGAACGCAGCCCTAAATGGTCGACGGACAAGTCTGCCTGCCATTATGGTCGGGTATGAGGGAACAATAACTCCATCGTGCGAAGCATCGCACGGGTCTTATCGGCTGGGGATGCACAGGCGTCCTTATACACCGCCCTGCAGCTGCGTATTGCTGGCAGTTGTACTTGAATAATTTGGAGATACCACTTCATAAGAGCCTGGTACTCCCGTAAGTCCTCTTCGACGATAAAATCTGGTGATGGTGCTGGAGCATTCGTGGCTCTTGTGGTTTCAATGCTAGTGGATGCCTGTATGACAGGCGCTGGCTGGGCGACAGTAAGCGCTGTTGCCAGCGAAGCGGCCGCTAATTGACTGCTTGGCGCGGCGCTGCTGGTGGCCTGTGTCGGGGCTGCTGGCGCCTTTTTCTTTTTATTCTTGGATTTTTAGGCCTCTGTGGCTTAGGTTGGGCCTCCTGTATAAATGCATTTTGTGTTGGAGACTGCTGTTGCTGCTCAATAGGTGCCTGAGTGCCGCTCGGGCCAGGCTCTGCTCCTATTGGTTCGCTTTGGCTTGCTGCTGCGAGGGTGGTCTCGGCCCCCTGCAGTGCTGCCGCGGAAGACGTAGTGTTACGAACAGGCGCAGGACTCTTGTGGCTACGTCCAGGAGCTCCTGGCTAGATCCTACTCTCTGAACCAAGCGAACCTATCAGAGCTCAGTTCCACAGACACACCTACTATATATAACGCTGGCAATTCCAACGAGTCATTCACTGCTTCGTCTTTAAGAACATTATGTGGTCACAACACTGAAGATGTGCACAGCAGTCTAGAAAGATGAAGAATCTCATTGGACCACAGCCTTACAGCCCGGAAGACTCAGTTCATGTAATTGAACAAAGACCATAAGAATTTCTGATTTGATAATAAATGTTATACTAAAGCAACTGTACTCAATCTCATAAAATTCTAATCGGCCGCGAGAACGTGCGTTCCGTAATTAATTTACTGTACCGGGAGGACATTTACCGACTGATTCGGCGCCTAGAAACGTTACGTAAGAAGAAAGCTCACCTTTTATGTTCACTTACTTTTCCACTTCGATGAAGGGATCCCGGTATCATTACGCATTTTTTTATGCCAGAAACGCTATTTTTAATCTTCTTCCTGCCCTGACATTTACGATTGCAATGAAAAACTTCTACTACGGGAACGAATACACTACATACGCGGTGAACTGGTCGATAACAACAGCCTGTTACGCTCAGTACATCTCTACATAAGGTACATGCTACATTGGAGTGATTGAGAACGGGTTGACGGAATCACTTATGCCTCGATGAATTCAAGTACAGATCGAACTACTGCCAGTCTTTGTCATTTCCTACCAGCCAAGTCGACCATAGTCCCAATTGTAACACGTCTGCGCTACATCTAAATGTGGAAACTGAAAGAACACCTTTAACCTTGGTCTAACTGCTAAGAACTATAACGCCATCTGAGCTCTCTTACAAAACACTGGCAGCCATTTCACAGCTGTACCATGGTCAACCTCCCAAGTTACCAGATGTTCCCAGATGAAGCTTCTATTCTTTCAAAAGGGGGATATTTTGCCATTACCCGTTCACCTGTTTCAGTTGTCTGTGAGGTCTTTTTACTACCCATGTGGGCCTGAGCTTTACCGCGACGACTGCTAAGTCTTCTACCTCCATCACATGATTTCAATGGTAGAGGGCAGTATTGCAGGGGGGGGGCATGTGATTAGCACATCGCATCCCGCTGATCGCTATATCGCGGCTTACTAGATCGGAGATCGCCACCTATCCATCAGGCAGCTTTCCAATTGTCCTCAAGAGGCTGGGTGGACCTCTTTCCAGACCTCCCTATCTTAGAAAAATTCCTAAGTAGGTACCGGGAATCGAACCCGGGCAGATATCAGCGACGCTAACCACTAGACCAAAGAGTTGACAGAAGAAATTATTGCCAACAAAGAATCCGGTATAAAGGAATTACAGCCAACCATATCGGAAAAGATCAACCGAGAAAAATAGAAAATCTTACAGAAAGCCCACCCACCAAAATGAAATCTTTCCCGAGAAGAAACTCGATCCCAATAAGGAGATTGTCATACCTAGGACGACAAAGGAATTGCAACAATAATACTGGATTTTTAAGACTACGTACGCAAGGACAAGAATTTCGTTTATCACTAAACATACAGAAAGCTTCCTCCGGATCCTAACTCGAGAATTCTAGGCAAACAAATGTACTCATCAAACAATTTCTGCAAAGCATAGTATAGCTTTAAGAGATAGGAAGCCCATCCGCAGAGGCTTTATTGCTTACCGAAACTACAAAAGCAAGTTCCTTTACGCCCTATAGTCAGTGCTATCAGTTCTCCCTATCAGTTGCTTACCAACACACATAAACTTCATATTGGTAATACTGATACACACATAAAAGACTTGAAACATTTTATTGAAAAACTCGAAGAAACCTTCTAGTAAGCTTCCAGGTCGTGTCACTTTTCACCATGGTTTCGGTTAATAAGGCGGTTTCGCAACTGAAGAAAATATTCCCAGAAGAAATTACAGCATTGTTCCGCCATGTCTTATCACCACATATTTTCAGTGGAATAACGAGTTCTGCGAGCGGACTGATGGCCTGGCTATGGGCAGCGCTCTAAGTCAATATATGGAGCAATTTGAAAAGACAGTTTTATAGGCTGCCCCGCACAACAGACGTGTTGGTATTGTTAAGTGGACGGCACTTTCGCAGTATTTAACCAAGGAGACCTGCTTTTCGGGACTTTTTGCAACACCCGAACAGCATCAATCCAAGAGTTCAGAACCGCCACGGGTGGCCGAGGTCGTTAGGGCACGGACTCGTGAGCGAGAGGTCTGGGTTCGAACACCGTCAGGACCATCCTTCCTGACTGAGGTTTTTTCCAGATTTTCCTCAGTTCTCATAAAAGGCAAATGCCGGGGAGGTACCCTAAACTTAGGCCTGGAGCGTTTCCTTCCTTAAAAAACATACCCTTTACCAATATATATTTCATCGCATGTATCATTAGTGTTCATCGCCTGTAGTGCCTCTGTAGCAAAAACGGGCGTTAAACACCTTTCATTCATTCATTTCATTCCAAGAGTTCAGTTTACAATGAAGATGGAGACACAGAAAAAAAAGCCCTTCCTGGACGTTCTGTTAACGAAAAAAGCGATGGTACTCTCAGACATTCAGTTTACCGTAAGTCTACCCACACAAACACACATCTTCATAAGACTTCCAAGCACCATCCAAGGCAAAAAGTGCAATTATAAAAGCTCTCGTAAATCGCGCCTCGCACATCTATGATCCAGAGCTCCTAGGAAAGGGGGGGGAAGGAGAAAAAAAAACTTCTACACGTACTACGAGCGAACGGGTACTGAGTCAAGGAAATGAGAATAGCTTTACATTCCAGAAACAACACAAAACAAATGGACACTGTCAAATAAGGGCAATGTTTATTTTCCGTTTCTTAAAAATGTCACAAACAGCACCTCCAAGCTACTTAGACGACACAGCATAGAGAGAATTTTCAAACTAACTAAACAGATAATCACATTATGCTCCACAAGATCTAAGTAAATCTCTTGACTGTCCGTGTTTACAGAATATCCTGCTCCTGCGGCTCCATTCACATTGGCACTACAAAGATGGCTTATGAAACATGACAATGCCGCATAGATCACACAATCAACTGTCAATGAGCATGCTCTCCTAGCATAGGGAGAGCATAAAATAGGTTTTAAGAGGGTGATGCATGTTTCGCATGGAGTGCGGAAGGTAACTTGAGGATCAGTTCGGAATGTAATGGGGAAGCGGAAAGGATTTCGGCGATTCATATAAGGCGGCAAGTAAGAGGTGCAAGAAGAATTGATGGGGCGAAGAGTAAGATTTTTTTTTTTTTTTGATTGATTTATTTAAGGACGCTCTTTAACAGCTCAGGTCATCAGCGTCCCATTCAACTCGGGGCGTGAAACGGCCGACAAATTTTGCTCAGAGGCCTCTCTTTCAGGCTTGAGGTTCTTTTTCGTGCCGCAAATGTACGACACGGGACCCACGGCTTTACTTCCCTTCCGAAGGAAGCCATACTTAGGATTTTTACGCCCGAAAAAATCCATCGGTCTTGGCCGGGTTCGAAGAAGAGTAAGATAAACGAGTGTAAAGGTAAGATGAGAAATTTGAGTAGACAGTTGAGCGTGGCGATTAAGGATAAGGAGGAACTGAGAGGATAAGAGAAATGGGCAATATGGAAAGGATGAAAAAAGGAATTGGAAGAGAGGAAGGAGAATGTGAGTAGACAACACGAGTTGGTAGGACGGATACAGGTTAATGTGTGTACAAGTATTGTAAATGAAGATGTAGAATTTGGAGGAAAGGAAGAAGGATTAGAATATGACACAAAACAAACCAAATAGGTTTGTGTGTAATGTAATTAAATATAATAAATATAATAATAATAATAATAATAATAATAATAATAATAATAATATATACATAAATACACATAGTTTTAAAAACTGAATGAATATAACTGAATATAAATACTTATACACACATGTATTGTTTAAAATAGATTAAAAGTGATATACAGGAAAAGGTTAATATCAATAAATTAACAAGTAGTGTAAATCTTAAAGTAACATCAGTTTTGTTTGTTACATGTCCTTCCTGGTGCTTAAGGGAGAAGCGATGGAGGTTGCGGCATGCTTGCCTCTACATATATATTAGACAGAATGACATAGTTAAAACAGTTTAAATCTTCCGGGCTGTTTTGCTGTGGTCCATGGTTTAAATTACTACCATAGCTTTCACCAACTACTTAGGTTGGCATCTTCAGTGGGCGACGAATAACATCTGTCAACAAGACCACAGTTTTGATCTGTCTCTGCTGGCTTTTTAGGACGATGTGCGGCGGAAGTGGAGTGGGGAGGATGGAGGGGTGATAGTTTGTTTTTAAGAACCGGTTTCCATGTGCTACTTAGGTGATATCCGCCATCTCTATTAAAGTTGTTTGGATGCTGCTGTATTTCCAAAGCTTCCCTACTGGCTAGATTGAAAAAGCCTTGTTTTTGCAACCACCTATGTTTTATTAAAGTATATACCATATCATTCATTTGTTGCATGTTCTGCTACCGGAAATCGTTCGGGTTGATTAAGTCGAAGATGTCGCTTAAGATCCTCCAGTCGTTTTTAATCGATCTTCCGGTCATGCCTATGTAAACGTTTCCACATTTACATGGTATTTTATAAACTTCCGTAGTGTTAAGATGATGCCTAGGGTTTTTTGCATTAAGTATTTGCCCTAATTTAAGTTGGTGTGAAGATAGATTGTATGCATTTTTTCTTTAATATGCGTGCTATACGCACAGTAACGTCTTCTATGTACGTCAGAAAAGCCTTGGGTTTTTTGTTTGAGTAGGTGTTAGATGTTGCCGTTTGCTTAGGGTGAAAGGCTCTGTCAATATCTTTGTTTTTGTATCCATTGGCTTTGAAAACATCGCGGTGATGATTTAAATCATGTTTAAGATGTTCTGGTTCTGTGATGGTTTTGCTCTTTGTACTAAAGTCTTGATTACGGTTCTTTTTTGTGCACAATGATGATTCGATCTGGTGATATCTTTCTGTATGTGGGTCTTTTCTATAAACTTGACTAAGAGCTCCTGATGATTTTCTCCGAACTTGGACATCTAGAAAGGGAAGTGTGTCATTGCTTTCCTTTTTCATAGTAAATTTGATATTTTCATGGAGACTATTTACATGTTCTAAGAAGAGCTGTAGTTTACGATGTCCATGTGACCATATACAAAGGTATCGTCCACGTATACACCAGAGTGAAAGTTTGTATTCAGCCGTGTCTATAGCCTTCTCCTCGAAGTGTTGCATTGGACGTAACAAGGATGCCAAGTACTGCGCTAATTTGTATGTTGGTGAGCCAATGTGTTAACAATAGGTCTTAAAGGAATATCTGGTTTGTGTATCATCGGAAGTCCATACAGTCTAGGAGGTAGACTATTAGTTGATTGTAGCTTTATTATTTCCTTGGGGTTTCCACTTGGTCTTTTTTAGAGGAGCTGCAGTTTTTCTTTCCGCACTTGTAGTTGGATCCTTTGGTACTATTCTGTAGGTGTCTGGTGTTAATAAGGAATTTATTTTCTCCTCATACTCGGCTGTATTCAACACTACTACAGCTTACCTTTATCAGTCAGCTGGCAGGATGATGATATTGTTATTCTCACCTAAGTTTTTTAGTTTGCTCTTTCCTTCCTATTAAGATTATTCTTAGGATACTTTGCTTTCTTTAAAATTCTGCATGCTGCTGAGCGTACCTCTTCTGCATCAGCTGTTGGAAGTTCACAAATAGCATTTTCCACCTGAGTAATAATGGTTTTCGTTGGCATCTTCTTAAGCACTAAGGCAAAATTATACCCGCTAGGAACGAAACTCATCTGGTGGCTAGATAAATTCACAATTAGTTTGTTGACGTTCAAGTTTAGGGTCGTTTCTTTGTGGTGTAGCTGGTGGAATTACTTCTTTTGATGTTCTGTTTCTTTGGAGTCATGTTGTAGTGCTATGGTAGTAATTTGAACCATGGACCACGGCAAAACAGCCCGGAAGATTTAAACTGTTGTTAACTTTAACACCGTGAAAGCCTAAGAAGTACGACAGAATGACATGTTTTGATGGCAAGGAAGATAACAATTTTGTCATGTTGGCAATGTCGTTTGAATTAACTGTGTTGTTAGTTTCAAACGTACGAACTTTATCATTCATAACGTATAAATGTCTCTCAAATGCCACCACTCTATCCGAATGTTGCTGCCGTTGTTGCTGTTGTAGATCAGCGTCAATGACACCGATTGCATCTTTATTTTTGGTACAGGTTCTAGGGGGTGATGATTATACAGTTGTTCTCACTGTTGCATGAATGCTGCCTCTGCCGGGTTGTTTTGACAGAACATGGTTGTTAAAGGATAAGAAGAGGGAGGGAGGGATATAAGAATAGATCGAGTATTGAGTGAGTGTGAAAAGCCAAAGCTTCCAAGGAAGGAGGTGAAGGAAGGCAAGTTATGCAGTAGTAGTTATCAGGAGGGTCACTGCTCATGATGGGTGAGGGACAGTTGCTGTGTCATTCACGTAGCCAGATAATTTTACATTTTACAATTACAGCGGGATCCGTTAATTAGAAAAAACCAAAGACATGACATCGTACTAGCAGTCTATGTGACGTACCGGTTCATCTAATTGCATGATTAAAATTACTGCATTGAAAAAGCAAGTTTCCCCGTTAAAATGAGCCTACCATTCATCTTAGTGAAATTTTCCATGTTGGTTAGAGTGGATGAAAATAATACTTCTTAAATTCAAATGTGTGTTGATAATGCATGTAAAAGGTACCATTTTGGGGGGAAATAATGAGACAAAAGGTATTTGACAGCCAATAGCCATTATCTTTTGAAAATGTAATAAAGAAAATGGGAAAGGTGCCCAAAAAGTCATAACCGTTAAGCAAATACCCTCAATAAGAGCCTATAATAACACAGCAAGTACCCTCAGAAATAAATAGTTCTAGGATTTTTTCGTTTATTTATTTATGGACATTCTTTAACAGCTCAGGTCATCAGCGTCCCATTCAACTCAGAGCGTGCAACGGCCGACAAATTTTCTCAGAGGCCTCTCTTTCAGGCTTGAGATTCTTTTTCGTGCGGTAAATGTACGACACGGGACCCACGGCTTTACTTCCCTCCTGAAGGAAGTTATACTTGGATTTTTACACCTGAAAAGATCCATCGGTCCTGGCCGAGTATGGTTCTAGGAGGATGCAAACAGAGATAAACGTGGTTGGAAAATTGCCAGATTCGAAAGAGTCAAGGAGGGTGTACGAGGGAAAGAGCTGCCGGACAATGCGGTACTTGGAGGTCAAAAGGACATAATTATGGTCTGTGCAGAAAGGGGGGATGGAGCAGCGGCCATAATCTTCATAAATAAAGAGCAAATTAAAGTTAAGGCGAGGCGTTATCGTTGAAGTGCGACTACCAAAGGGTAATATGCTATAGCATATGATTGTCAAAAGTATATTTTGCTGTCACACGAGCATGATACCACAGGGGATACTGCATGATACTGCAGCATAAGGGTGGATCAAGAGTAAATTGTGAATAAGTTATAGCAGCAATCATGGGAAGCTGCAGTAAACACAGTAAATGGCAGGCAACCCTTAATTCTGCTCCCTCCAAAGAGTTATAAGCCAACTATCTGTTGCACTGCCCCAGATTTCACAAGCACATATGAGGGGATAACCAGTTAGCGATGTTTTAAGTGGATGGGGATCCGTTTCGAATTAAATACAGGTTACAGTTCAGCAAGTGTTCCCTGGGTTCTGTGAGCAGATCTAGTGATGTGTACATTTAACGTCACCCCTTTGTCTAGCTGAACTCCCAAGTAGGTGAGCAAATTTTATCATTGAATCCTTTGGTTATTGTAAGGTAAGATTCGGACAGTTTGAAGGAATATGGCGTTTAGTGAATATTGGGTGTAACAATCTTTGAATGGTGTATATGCTTCTGCCAATGTTTGTTTGTTTGTTTTGTATACCAGGACGTCAACTGCAAATTGAGCTATGTTCACATCTGGCGTGCCAGGAAAATCAACCGTATAAATAAAAGTTAAAGAGGAATGGTGAAAGAACAGTCCTGTGGTATTGCATCGCATATATATCTAAGTGTAGAATTGTTTTCCAACTCCGTAACGGTATAAGTTGGACGTCTGAGGTATGAGTGTAGTAGTTGTATATAAGAAGGTGGAAGCCAAGGGAGATAAATTTCTACAGGGGCGCGGCTAGGTAATAGAAAAGGTATTTTCCTCAACCAGAGATATCCCGGAGATGAATACCTTGTCCTCAAAACCCCGAGCTGCAGGCTCTTCCACCCTCAGCAATTGTTGGATGGTAGAGTCTCCAGGACGGAAATCAATCTGATTAGGCGATATGGTCCCAGGAGGGCTAACCAGATGACCAATAAAATTCCATCATGGACTTTTGAATATCGAGAGGAGGCTAATAGAGTGGTAACTGGAAGAATATATTGGATCTTTGCCGGGTTTCGATATGCACACCTACATCGATATGCCGGGCCTACTTCCACTCTCACGAGAAGTGACCAAGCAAACACACATATTGAAGATCTAGCTAAAAGAAAGAATGCAGCTTTGAATGCAAGGTTGCGGAGCATGAGGGGTAACCCATTAGGTCCGGCAGGATTTGAGATGCAGTACTGCGCCCTGGACTTCATTGGTTGTAAGATGAGAATGTAATAGTCTTCGCCGTGGAGCCGTCGTTGGAGATGCAGACGAACGCGATTTGAAAAGTTTTCATTTTGGAAATCTTCTCTAGGCCTAAAAAGAGGGTTCCAAGTAGTCAACAAGAGCAGTTGCTTTGGATTGTGGTTAATGAAGGACTTTGGTTCCTTGGATAGGGTGAAACTTATCTGGTTTTAACACGGAGTGGCGATCCTCCACACGTTACCATCAGCAGATCCTGTTTAGCCATAGTGTCCTATCAAGCGAACCTTCTTGCACACGTAGATGGACACGGACTTCATGGAGCAATTGCCTCCAGTCTTCAATGATGCGGTGGCGGTGCGGTGTCGTTGATATAATCTGTGGGATGCCCATGATTGCCAGATGAGGAGATCAATTTTTTTAAAAGTGTTTAACGCCCGTTTCTACTACTGAGGCACTGCAGGCGGTACTGGAGAAGGATGAGACAGCTGTCTCTAGGAGTGAATGTCTATATTTGGGTTTGTGGGGAGTGACCGTGTTGCGGCAATATTTAATAGCGTTTTCCCAGTCGTTCTCGCGGTTGAGACGTGTGCATGGCTGGCAACCCGTGTGTTGATCTTTGTCAACATGAGTTTATCATCGAAATGGAATGGATTCACTAAGTGATTGGAGATATTAGGGGAATCGTTTAATGATCACAAATGGTTGTTCTCTACTAAAGGATAATGTTTCGGTCGCCAGGTACTCGTAGTTGTGGTTCCCTATCTATCAAGCGAATGATTGTATTGTCCCTGATGTCCGCTCGTTCAGTGCAGTGCTAACGTGCGTGTTTGACATTAAATCATCGGCCAGAATAACTAGGTTGAACGGCTAGAATGGGTTGATAGTCGGTCTCCGCGAATGTTCTCCAAGGACAGTGGTATGCAGATACTAGTGAAACCTTCGTGCCGAATTCTACAAATTTGTCCGGGGCCTCCAAGGTTTGAAGAAGCGGGATCTGGAATGGCAATGGACTATGGTCCTTCTGACCAGTATAACTGTGCCTTCTCCCTGGATGCCTCGAGCTGTTAGCTGACAATTGTAGCTCTGAAGATAGAAGTGGTTGTACGGATGGATATGCATCTCGTTGAATAGTATGGCGTCAGTGCGTACCGGGAAGCAAAATGCTTAAGTTCATTCCCTGAAGCCATTCGCATTCCAGAATGCAAAACGTAATGAGATGCGAGACCTAATTCCACTGTACAGTTGGATCTCCTTGGTCTCCATTGAAATGCAGGAAGATGGCCTCAAAGGTTATCAGAATCTTACTGGAAGGGTCGCAAGCATTCATGAATCGAGTACAAAGATCCAGCAGCCGCTGGTCAAATATTTGACAACCACTGCAGCAATTCCAGGGCGTTTCTACTCTGATGGATGGGATTTGTTGGTTTTGGGTTAGGTGGAGTGTTTGAGGTAGGCCTGCAGGTCAACTGCCTCTCCTGGATCCGAACAGTACGTTGGGATACAGCTGACTGGGACATTTCCACCAGCTACCCCCCCCCCCCCAGCCGGTTCTGTGCTTGTAGCAGCAGTAGCATCTGTTTATTGCATTGATTCTAGTCTGTGGTTCTTCCCTCCTCAGCCTAAATGGACATGTTCCATAAAAGGAAGCATGAGCCATCTTGCAATTTGCGTCAGTCCGTGGGAGATCGCTGGCAGACATCACGGTGATGGGGACCACCGCATTCGAGGCAGGTAGGATGCCAGAGAATTTATATATGTCTGAAAGAGTATCGGGCCGAGGGCACTGCCTTGCGAGACTCCTGCACCGATAGGAAAGAGGCTAGGACATCTGCAATTGAGGCGGCGCAGGTTCTGGTTATTAGGTAGGAAGATAATAGGTGGGTAAGATAGGGAGGGATCATATAATTTATTAATCGGTGTAAGAGACCTTGGTGCCTAACAGTGACAAAGGCCCGCGAAATGTCTAAATATAACTGCTCAACTGCACTATCCAGACATCCGCTGACGGACCTGGCAGAAAATTCCCAAGTTAGCTTAATCTGAGCAACTGAATTTTCACAGCTATTTGACAATAGAGAATACACTTTAACACATCAATGACAGTAAATAGGTTTACCAAGAAACTGCAATTGCTACTTCGGTAACACAAGGTTCTTCGATTGATAAGTATACTCATTGACTAATTTCAGACGGACTGACGTCACGAACATCAACGGAGCAGCTGTACAGGAGTTCCGTAAGTGCTAAGGCATACTTCAAGCCCGTGGTGCTTTCATCTGCCAAAGGGTCATTGGACCGGTTACCGGGAAGACGATCCCTCAATGCAGCACAAAATACTGCAAAATCTTTTTAACTCTTCGACTAGACGTAAGACGAAATTCGTCTTCCGACTACACCATTAATACATTTCATGACTACGGATACCGTTCCCTCAGCTACCTAACCAGGTATCTCCTTTGGAAGGGGGGTATGCATAACTATGAGTACAGATAACTAATGTACTGCTAGTAGTATGTACCCTCCGGCGGGCTACAGTTTGGCGTCACATCCGGTTTAAGTTGGTCATATTCTGATGTAGATGGATACGTGAATGTGATGGATGTTCAGATAAAGGGTGGAATGGGATTGTGTGTGAGATGTGGAGTGGAATATGACCTTGTACTTAAATCGCATGTGATGTCTTTATAGCCGGCCGATGGGTACATTTGTTGGATATTTATTTTGTATTACATTGTTTTGTTACAGATGGATGGATTTATGAATTGAATAGTGTGATTTGTTTATTACTTTATAATTTTGTTTTTAAATTGTGGAATACATATTGTTCAGTTGGACGGGCGAAGGTGGTATGGATTAAAGTGGTGTAGATCGCACCTTGAGCAATACTAGTCATGTAACTCCTGTACGTGAGGAAAAGGGATGAAGATGCAATTGACGTGACAGGCTGTCTTGGCTAGACACTGGAGACAATGGGGAACGTAAAGACGGTGATTGTCGTGTACTGTAGTTAGCATTGTTAGTGACCAGACGACACAGGAATGTTTGTGCTGAACGGAGCACAAAGTGTTGTGGCAGCGCGTGCACCAGTGGCGTTTATTGAACGATTTGCACAGGGTACACCAGTCGTACCATTGGATCATGTTTAAGATGTGGTTGTAAAAGGAAAATGGGGAAAAAACAAAATGAGCGAACATTAGAAAATAGGTATAAAGGGCATATATATATATATGTGTGTGTGTGTGTGTGTGTGGCAAAAGTACATGTAAAATTATTATGCGTTGCAGAAAGGGCAGCGATAGATAAACGGCGGTGGTCCGTCGATGTGGGTTGTGCAACGCTTGAAGATGTTGAAGGCTGATTTTGAACGGGCGTCAAGTTGGTGCCAAACCTGGTCTACGGCATTGGGAGGGAAGGCGAGTAATTGCGAAGGGGGTAGAGCAGCGACGCCTTCAGAATGTATCGTTGGAAGGATGGATAGTTATTTGTGAAGATGAATGTGATGTTGGCATTTTTGGTAATAGTGTGGGGAGTGAATGCCTAGGATAATTGCATAAGTTTTGGTAGATGCAGGTTTAAGGTGGATGATGTGACAGGATCTTTGAATAAGAGGTTGATATGCGACAATGATAATGAATTGTTGTTAAATTGTACATGTAGGTACAAAGAGGAAGTGGGGTGTAGGTTTAAAGCAAGTATAATGAATATGGAAGGGATGAGGAATCTGTATAATTGTTTGAGGCCTGTGAGAAGGGAGGTCGGTGTGGTTATTTGTATTATGGTGAGTTTGAGATGGGTCAGGTTGAATGTCCAGCGGGGTATGTGTTGAGCGAGGGGTTAGAATGTGTGAAGGGGATGAAGGGTAAGAAGTGTGAATATTATGGTAAACCTATAGTGATGTATACGGGCGATAATGTAACTATGAGGGTGGAAATATTGATTGCAAAATGAGGAGGAAAGCGATTCAGTTACCGGAGGGGTTGGATTTGAAATGGAGGTTGTCAGATGACATTGAGTTGGTTGTTGTGTACAGTTTAATGACCGAAATGAATAGTTAATTTTCGAATAATTTTGTTTATTTATTTGGAGAATGTGGGAATGGTGAATGGAATTTTGGGGTAGGAGAGTAAAAGGAAGGATGAAGGGTGGATCGCAATGAAGTGCGGAGGGTAATTTGAGGATAAGTTCGGAATGCAATGGGGAAGCTGGGAAAGTATCGGTGAATAATATAAGGAGGGCAGCAAGCAACAGGTGTAAAAATAGTGTTAATGGGGTGACCAGCAAAATGAGAAAGGAATGCGAGGGTAAGATGAAAAGTATGGGTACAGAGTTGAACGTGGCGCTAAAGGATATGAAAGAAATGGAAGGGAGGATGAGGAAAATGATTAGTAATATGAAGAGGGAAATGGAAGAGAAGGAGAATGTGAGTAAGCAGCACGAGTTGGTAGGTGGCATAAAGGTAAAGGTGTATGAGGAGTTTGAAGGGTTTAATAGGTAAATTGGTTAAGGCATGTTAAGGGGATGTGAATGAAGATGTGGAATTTGAAAACTACGCAAATGTGTACCATACCAAATTAGAAGAAGGTGGAAGTTCAGGAGTGGAAGAGGAGGTTGAGGTAGCAATTGAATATGACACAAAATAAGTGAAATAAAGTAGGTCATATATATTACTTTATTATAATGTATAAATAAATATATTTATGTATACAACATAACATAAAGGATGCAATATATATATGTGAAACATTAACACACATTTATTATTGTAAAATTATCTGTCACATCTTGCGAGTTAAAAGAAACATGACGTCCGGCTGCAGGGGAACCACTGGCGGAGGAGGGGGAATATGTGCGTCTTGAACAATGGAATGTAGAATATCAGCGTGTTTTGGGAGCGTACCGAGTAGTTTTGGCATATGCACAAACATGTTTGAGTTCATGTTGATCGCCTGTTCTATCGCCCGCACCTTATGTTCGAAAACATAGTTCTGGCGCTCCAATGCCTCAACCCAATTCTCCAGTAAAGTCACGTTGTTTTGCCTTAACTGCTGCTGTTCAAATTGAAGCAGATCGGTTTCAATAGCTGCTATCTGCTGTGCCTCTGATATGTGCTTTTGTTCCAGCTATGGAGGTGGCGGCGGCGGTTGTTGTAGGTATGACTGCTGCCACTGTAATCGTACAGTGGCCTCCGCTGGGGTACAGAAAACCGTTGCGAACGATGGAAGGCTCATCTAAAAAATTAGGAAGGATGGGTGAAAGTACAGGACGAGTAATCGAGTGAAATATGATGGAAAGCCAAAGCTTTTCAGGACGGAGGGGAAGGACGACAAAGTATACAGCTGCATTCGTTAGCGGGAGGGTAATCGCTCAGGATGGTAATGGGATAGTTGCTGTGCCATTTTTTATGAATAGTAATCTGTCCATGCATAGTATTGAATACCAGCACTTTGACAGCGACAGTTGATAAATATTAGTCGAAATTTATGTTGAATATCGTAAAGGTCCGTGAAGGCAAAGTTATATGAGGGCGGTTGGTTTGAAAAGAGTAAAATCATCACGTGGTACCAGCAGGTCCACGTGTTGCATCCGTAGATCTAATTGAAGAATTAAAAAGAGGGTGTTAAAAAGTGAGATTCTCCGTTAGTGAACAGAGCATGCCACTCATCATAGTGGAACATACCACGATAATACGAACGCGTGTGAGTGAAAATAATATTCTTGAATTCGAAAGTGTATTCGTAATAAACGTAAAAGTTGCCAGTTTGCGTAAAGAGAAAATGCGACAAAAATTTGATCGCAAATGGTCATCATTTCTAGAAAGCGTGATGAAGAATGTGGGAAACACGTGTTAATAATTGTACTTGTTAAGCATGTGTCCGCAAAATGAACCTATAATGGCACAGAAAGTACCTCTCGTAAATGAAGATTTCTAGAAGGGTGCAAACGAAGATAAAGGAAGGTGGAAAGTAGGTGGGCGTAAAAGATTCCAAGAGGGTATAGGATGGGAACAGGTGTTTAACAAGGCGATATTTAGAGGTGAGAGGAACGCAGTCAGGGTTAAAGGAGAAATAGAGGGGTGAAGCGGAGGCCATAATCTGCAAAGGAAAAAAAAAGCGAAAGAGTGCGTTATAATTACGGGCATTCAGGATTATTATAATGCGAGTAGTAATGTGAAATATTCCGATAAGCTACAGTATCGGTGTCTGCAAAGCGTAAAAGTGGATGTTGCGTTAATTGCTCATGTGCGTGATACCACCATAAGGGTAGATCAAGTGTGAAGTGTGAAAAGTTAAAGCAACAATCGAGTACAAAATAAGGATTTTGAAGAGCAGCAAATGAACAATCGTGGCTACAGTTAAAGTTTGTAAAACCGGGGGGAAATAAAAAAAGTTCTACAGTACTTTATTGAGCGTTTCCAAAGGGTCAAATGCAAATCTAAGTGCGTTGGGCTCACCTCGTTGTAATTAAATTTAAAGGGATATTTGCAGTAAGCGCATTTAATGACAAATAGGGGTTTCGGGCGAGGTTTGAAGGGTTGTGAAGCTATTAAAGTGACGGATAGACCGAATGCACTGCCAACACAGGTTTTACGGTTACACAAGGGGCAAGTGACGATAAAGCAGGAAGGCATTGTTCAGCAAAGCAGGATGTCAACGACATCTGCACTAACAGAACGAAATTAAGAATAGGGTAGTATAAATGTGAATGTATTAATAGTGCAAAACGTATATAATATAAACGAGCACTTACTGTTAATATAGTATTGATTTATCTATGGACGCTCTTTAACATAAGCGTTTAATAAAGCAGCAGACACCAAGCAATAACACAGCAGATTCACCAACTGCACCACAGACTGTAGTAGTAACAGTAGCAGCACGAGGTCTGAAAAAATGAAAGGCACCAATGTAATGAATATGAACGAAAACTACGAGCATTTACAATCTTCAATAATGGAAAACACACACACACACGATTTACCCATTACATGCAAGCACTAAACACAAAGGAGCATAAATAATAACAACATAAATGTTAGCAACACTACAAATGCAATGAATGAACGAAAGAATAATACTTACAAGGATGAATGCAGGAGTACCAATGCGGTGAAAACAGAAGATGGACACAAGCTGATGGCTGTCAGCAACTGGAATAAATATAAAAATGTGCAAGTGTTAAAAATGAATTAATGAATTAATGCAGCGCTTAAAGAACGATGCACAAGTACCAAAATGAATGAATGTGAATATACTTACATAAATGTACGTATTAGGAAGAGGGCACGGCAGAAAGTAGTTTGGAAGAAACACAGACACGTGCACTGCAAGCTCCGGTCAAGCACTGCATGCGATGCAGGAAACAATGGTAATGTTTTATTGAAGACGCGTGACGTAAACGGCAAAACCAGAAACGTGTATGATGATTTCCCTTGCTCCATTAAGCGCGGACGATGTGGTTGCCTGGGAAAGACCCCGGAAAAAATAAGGGACTTTTTGAACAAGATGCTGCGGTATTTTTGGAAAAGCCCCGCAAAAAAAAAAAAAAATGGAATTTTCAGACAGGACGCAGCGGTTGAGAGCGGATATCGCAGCACGCCGGACCAGCACCAGCCAGTTGAAAACCGGATGCTGTGGGTAGACTGGTAGTCCCCACGAGGAAAGTGCACGTGTACTGACGCGCCGGGGCCTCCCAGTGACGTAACGTAATTCCCAGCACAGAGTGGGACAATTGCAGCATGGCATTACCACAGGCAGGGGATGGATCCCGTCCGCGGGCTACAATGAGGGGAACGGAGGGGCTACGGCTGGCACTGTTACGTAGCGCGTGACTCCCTGCCCAGAGAGGAGCACTAGCGGTATATCATTGCGCAAGGCAAGGGATCAAGCCCGCTCGCCGCGTTAACTTACAGTAGAGGAATGGGCACTGCAAATGATGTAGCACATTTCCCCTTCTAGCGCAGAGCGGAGCTCTGACGGTACATCATTGCGCAAGGCAGGGATCGAGCCTGCTCGCCGTTGCCTTAAAGTACAGTAGGGGAATAATAATTACAAATGACGTAGCACATTTTCCCCTTCTAGCGCACAGCGGAGCACTGTTGGTGCGCAGGACAGGAGATCGAGACTTCCGCGGTTACATAGATATAACTATGTATTTGTAAAGTGAGGAGAAAAGTTAGCTAATTTGTGCAAAGCGTGAAGGTTATGTTTGAAAGGAGTGAATAAATAAAAGCTCTGTGTCCGTGTTATAAAACTAAGCAAGACTATGAAGCGATGTTAGTGGTAATCTTAATAGCGCTGGTGCTGTCAATATTGCTAATGCTGTATGTTTGTTGCTGCGATGATGATAACTGCAAGTGTAAACCATACGGCCAATGTAACGACGCTTCATGTACGCCGTGTATGACGTGCAACGTGTTACTTATTATTACATAATTAAGTTCGTCTTATTTAGGTAATTATTAATGCATGTAAGCGGGTAACAATATTATTAGGGCATAATAGAAATGAAGTTTTAGATGTGAAGTGATGCGCAAAATGCATATAACACTAAAATGCTTCGATATAATTTTCACATTTTTAGGCTTGAGACATAACGCGCCAAAATGGAGAACGAGGACCTGACGCCTTATTTTGGTAAAGATTTTCACCTACCTTCGGATGATGACTTTGCGTCATATTTTGCAGACGACCTTTCACTGCCTTCCGAAAAAGACGATGACCAACAGCCTACGATAGTGACATGGAGATGTCGGTAAGTACACCATCGTTATTTGCCACTGTGCAGCATCGCAAACGTGCAGTGAATAAATTCTAGTAAAGATTTTAAGAAACCAATATAACCGTTTGTCACATGCCTGAAGATGCAAATCCCGAACTGTGGGTTTCTCAAACGTTTCAGGGACAGTTAAACTTTTTAAATGAAAACCTGGTGAACAACGAACCCGGGTAGTTGGGTTTATCAATTAGCGATTCTAAACATCCTTCTGCTCCATTTAATATGAGCATTCACAGGTTTGATCAAATCAATCCGGAGACTGTAATAAGATCCATACAAAAGGTAATGCAAAGTAATAGGGAATTTTAGATTGATGGACCTCTAAAAATTAACTGCGTGTGGACCAAGGAGGTGCAGGGCTCGTGCTTCAAGTACTGCGAAGTATGTAGCAAAAATAAGGGAATTATCGAAATAAAAAATTAGGACAATTTGTGATTATCTAGAGCCATTGTCGTGTGTAAGGCTAAAGTCGACGCCGATGTTTATTATTATGCCATTAGACCCTTTGAACGCGCTCAAAAAGAAAAGGCGCTAGAATGGTGCGAGCTTTTAATTTGAAGGAGTTGAAAGCTTTGCACGTAAACTGCGGGAATATAACATTACTGTGTTTGGGGATCACTCAGGAAAGAACGTGTTGTACAAGTGGAATGCAAAGTCCGAAAGGCACCTGCATCTAATGTTACATGACCAACACTTTAACGCCAAAGTGCACTTGCACAGAGCATTAAGGTGCAGGCTTTACTGCCGTTAGTGTAACTACGTATCTGCGATATACAAATGAGAAGAATCGCTGCGATTTGAAATGCACCAAATGTCACCTGTAGTGCAAATCGAACGATACTGTATTTACTGAATGTGACGCATGTCACAGGAACTTTAAGGGTGAGGAATGTTACAACAATCATTTATTGAGGGGCACATATTACCCTAAAGATGTGTGTGTTTCAGACGTTGAAAAGGTGTGTCTATCCTGCAACAAACTGGTTAATAGCAGACTTAGGGAGACGCCATATAAATCCAATGAAAAATTGTGTGCAAGTGCCACGTGGATGCAAATCACTTGTGCTTCATTCAGTCATACAAATCGGATACCGCTAGTAGGAGGAAGTTTATCTTTATGTTCATAGATTTTGAATGCACGCAAAACATCCCATATATGGGAAATGTTAACACCTTTGGGCACGTGCCAAATTTATGCGTGCTGTATTAGGCCTGTTCGGTATGCTAGGACGTGGCGCATAAAATGAACTATTGTTCGCAATGCGATATCAAGGAGTTGGTATTTAGAAACGATCCGATAAAGAAACTATTAGATCACATTACCCAGGCCAGGTTCGTTTCTTGGGACGTCATCGTTATTGCCCACAATCTCAGGGCTTACGATGGACAGTTTATAATAAAGTACATGGTTGGTAGCCTCATGTGGGCTCCGGAACTGATTATCAAAGGTATGCGCATACACAGAATGAAGCACGAAAGAGTAACATTTTTGGACTCCCTCAAGTTCATTCCTTTGCATATGGCCAGATTTTCAAAAACGTTCAATCTTGCCGAATGCAAGGAGTATTTTCCTTATTTATTTAACACTAAGGAACATGAAAACTACGAGGGCCCCATTCCCCACCAAAAGTATTAGTCCCGAGGGCATGTCCTGCACGGACGCAAGGTTTAGAGGATTGGCACGCAGAAAAGCTGTCCTCCAGCTACGTGTTTAACATGAAAAAGGAGATGGTGTCATACTGCAAAATGGACGTGTTTCTGCTATACAGAGGAGTGTCAAATTTAGAAGGGAATTCATGGACGAAAACTACATAGATCCTTTCAGAGAATCGTCACCATTGCACGTGCGTGCATGAACGTTTACCGAAAGAGATTTATGCCGGCAAATACAATTCTTATAATACCCGTAGGCGGTTATCACCTTGCAGATAGACAATCGCGAAGTGCGTGCATTTGGCTGTCTGTGTGGAGCAGCAGCAAAGCGTCTTCATTCGACACGCATTTAGAAGCAGGAAAGTGATGGGTCACACAGTAGACGAGTACAGAGAGAGCAAATGCGTGTACTTTTCTCACGGTTGCTTTTATCACGGCTTTCCCAATTGCCATTCTGTCGTATACGGTTCCGGTAACCAAACCATGGCCTCCAGGTACGAGGAAACAAGGAGAATGTTGCCAATAATGAAGAATGCCGGCTACACTGTGGTGGAAGTGTGGGAATGCGAATTTAACGACATGGCAAAGTCCAAAGCTCTCCTAGCGGATTTTGTCAAGTCGCGTTTTAAAAGGCATCCTGAACCTCTGATTCCTAGAGATGCATTCTTTGGCGGAAGAACCAGTGACACCGAAGTGTACAAGGAAACGTCTGGGGAAGAGAAAATGTATTTTGACGTGTGCAGTCTGTATCCGTTTGTTGTCAAGACCAAGCCCTACCCGGTTGGCCATCCCAAGTTATACGTGGATAAATTTCCAAATTTGGAGGACGTGCAGGGTGGTATAATAAAGTGTAAGATACTCCCGCCCTCGACCATGTACCACCCTGTGTTACCCGTGCGAATTGTTGGAAATTTGCTTTTTCCTTTATGCATGACTGCGCAGAAACCAGATGTCAGCAGGACTGCAGTCACGGAGACGAGGAAAGGTCCTTGCTAGGCACGTGGATAATTGACGAAGTTAAGGTTGCACGTGCTGTTGCAAACGTACGAAATATGGGAATTCGAAATGATCAGAAACAGATCGGGACAAAAGGGCCTCTTTCAGGATTATGTGAACAAATTTTTAAAAATTAAGACGAAGGCTTCAGGCTGGCCCTCCGATTGGGACACGCCCGAAAGAAAGGACGCTTTCGTCAAAATGTTTTTCGAGCGAGAGGGCGTGTATTTGGACCCAAGTGCCATGTGTCACAATCCGAGCAAGAGGGAGCTGGCAAAATTGATGTTAAACTCATTTTGGGGAAGTACGGCCAGCAGTATAACCTCCCAACCTGCGAACTTTTGAGCACTCAGGAGCGCCTGACTGAACTCTTGAACACGCAGGCCTGGAAGTGCAAACTTACCTGCATGCCAGGGACATCATGTGCGTCGTTTGGAGGTACGATGAGCGAGGTGCAAAACAGAATTTTACGACAAACGTGGTGACAGTGTACACAACCGCCCACGCTCGTCTAGAACTGTAATCCCACATGAGGAAGTTGGGTCAACACGTATGCTACTTCGACACAGACCCCGTACTAGCAACCTGTCGACCGGGCGAATGGATCCCGAAAACAACCATTTTTTGGGCGATATGAAGGATGAATTGACAAAATAACGGGAGGGCGCCTACAGCTGGCGATTTGCATCCACGGGACACAAGAGCTACACTTTCGATGTTAAATGCAACGAAAAAGAGTATTCGGTGTGTAAGGTGAAGGGCAATTTGAGTAAGGTGGTGTCATAAGGGATATGGTCCTATCGTATAACGATACTTCTCTACTTAAAAAAATCGCAACAGCGAGAAAGCGTCTATGTACCGTTGTGACGGAACCTTACACCAAAACGTTTCGCATGATGGTGGACAAGCGCGTGCAGGATCCCCAAACTGGCGACACATATCCGTACAGATATAAAAGAAGGCGGATGAACGACTTTGCACGCATGACCACAAAAAGAAACACCAACAGGAAGTGCCAGAAGAGGAGAATGGTGGTGAGAACGAATTCCAATCTAAAATTCCCAGGTTCTAACATGAAGAACGCATGTGCACCCCCAAGCCGAAAGTAACATCCTTTCCCGTACGGATGAGAAGGCATAAGAAAGTTCGGAACCGCTACGTCCCTTGGCACGCCTTAATACCCGCCGAAAAAATGAAACCCGTGAATTGGCGCGCTCCTACCTCGCAAGTCCGATAATGTACGCCCCGATCAAAGTTCAAAGCGTCGTTTCACCAAACCTACAGGGGGTTGTCTTAATGATCTCGAACCACCGGGGGGGGGGGGGGGTTCTCATTGAACTTATTCCCCCCGTGATCCCCAACAAGGGAATATTCAAGCGGTGTTATCCGGCAAGAAACGTGGACACGAAGGATCTTTTCTTGGGAGAGGTGGTGCCGGACAGAAGAAAATTTAGCGAGCGAAGGTAGAAACGTGGAGATGGACGACGTCTCCTTGGGCGAGGTGATTGCGAACACGGGCAGATTTAAGCAAGCGAATCCCGGCAGAGTGGAAATGACAGACGTGTCTTTGGGAGATGTAATGCCCGAAAGGGGAAGGTTCAGGAAGGCGTACCCGGGTAAGGACGTGGAAATGACGGATCCCAAACGATTCGCGTTCCCCAGCACCATACAGGTTACGGGACCGTCCCGCTGCGGCTAATCCACGTTTGTTAAGCACATCATAGCCAACGCCGACCGAATGTTCGATAAGCTCCCAAAAAGGGTCGTATGGTGCCATCCACGCGAGCATCCCCCAACATTTGGCCCCGAATTCAACCATTGCAAGTTTAACGTGGTCACGCACGCGGGCGTTCCTAACATGGGGAGCATCAGGGAAGGAGATCTCGTGGTAATCAACATGATGTACGAGAGCGATAGCACGGACGTTTCCAATTTTTTCACCAAAGATTCGCACCACAGAAACTTTGGAGTCATTTACATACTGCAAAACATATTCCCTCAGGGAAAGAAATTTCGCACTATCTCGCTAAACGCCAATTATATCGTAGTGTTAAAAAAAAACACAGACAAGATACAGATAGATTATTTCAGCACATGGAACCGCGAAATTCCAAATTCTTGCTAGAGGCATTTCAAAAGGCTACAGAAAAGCCTCACGATTACCTGGTGTTGGACTGCACGCAGTACACACCGGACAGGTACAGAACAGGACTGCTCCGGGGGAGGAACTGTCCTGTTTTGTCTCCCTATAAATATCGCGTTGCTCGTCTCCTCGAGGATTATTACAGTTTCGGCGATGAAGGCTAAAATATGAAAACTAACCTCCCCTTTGATTGCGAAACAATGCGATAATCTGGTCGCCTTGACCCAGACCAAATCTGCGCGCAAAAATATGCTGAAGCAGGCCACCCCCGAATTGATCAAGGCAATCTGGGAATGCGTGTACAACGTTAACAAAGGGAAGGTGTGCATTTCTCCAGTTTGCAAGAAACGCTTAAAAAGACATAGAGCCACGTGCAGGAAATTAGTTAACAAAGTGTCGTTGCAGAACAAGAAGAAGAAAATCCTGACGCAGAAGGTAGGATTCCTACCCGCTTTTCTTCTCTCCGTGCTAGGATCCACAGCTGGCGCGGTGATATCATCATGAAGCATGCGAAGCAGATAATGCTCCTGCAATCTCAGTCGGAGAGCGCAAAGAGACTTCACGTCATAGATAAGGCCATAAAGTCCATTTCGAGAATAATCGCTCAGGTGCAGCGCCCCAAACTGTCCCCGGAACAAAAAGGAGTTTCATGAATTACAAGTTAGCCAACTATTACGACCTCAAAACTAAGCGCTCCGCACGAAAATAAGCAAATAGAGCGGGAGGCGGAGGTGGAAGAAGACGTTTTACACACGGATGCGTTTGAATCGAAGAAAAAGGCATAAAACAGAACGCAGGTTCTAGACTCTGCCGAAAAGAAAAAGCTTAAAAGGGCTCGCAACGTTGCTCACCTCACTAATAGGTACGGATTCGGACCGAGATCCGGCAAATCGTCCAAGTAGCAGGAGGATCTAGAGTGGGAAACGCTGTACTAACCATGATCTGGAGGACGTTTACAACCGAATCGATTACGCGGGATTTGGCACTGCCAAGAAACTTCGCAAGGCCACGGGCATTCCCAAACGCAAAATAGAGGCCTTTCTCAGGGAAAAGGAGAGCTACACCCCGCACAAGCAGGTCAGAAAGAGATTCGCCACCAGAAACTATCACGTCATCAACATCGACGACTTGTGGGAGACGGACCTAAACGTCATGAGCAGCATCAAGGGATACGAGCCTTACACTTACATTCTCACCCTTATAGACGTATTCTTCAAATTTGCTTGGGCAGTGCCTCTCGAGGCCAAATTCAGTAAAAACGTTGCCCAGGCGTTTGGTTGCATATTCGCCAAGCACAGGCAAATCCCCAAGGTTCTGCAGACCGACAAGGGCACCTAATTCACCAACAGAACGTTGCGCGAGTTTCTAAAGCACCACGGCGTTCAGCACTACACCACCAATAACAACGTGAAGGCCAGCGAGGTGGAACGCTTCAACCGAACCTTAAAAACCAAAATATGGCGATACTTTACGCACAAAAACACCTACGCATACGTAGATGTGCTTTGCTTTCCTCTCTGAACATTCGTATAATACCTCCCACCACAGATCCATAAAGATGGCACCGTCGGACGTTGACGACTCCAACGTTTTCACGGTGTATCAAAATCTGTACGGCAGTAGTGCCATTCATTATGGCAGAATCACACATTTTCAATATCTCCATTAGCTTGAGACTTTAATGTCAAACACAGGCAATATTATTGCATTGCAGCAAATTTCGAGGCCAGGAACTAGTTAATATACATAAATGTACTGACGTTCAAGTACCGCGATGTTCTACTTATAGGCCTCATGTTGGCAGACCCATTGTAATTGATTTTATCATAACAAGACATAGTCCATATTACTTGGACATAAATTCCACTCGTGACTTACATTCAGACCATGAATCTATTATAGGCAAGCTGCCTATACATACAGGGCATGTTGGGAAAAACTGGATTAATGAGATGAAATGTGATGCTGCAACTGCAGTTCTGGAAACTGCTTTCCAGCCCAATCATACAAATCAATAAATTAGAACTCATTTAGGCTTCTTAAAAATTCCAGAGATTGTTAATAGCACCATTAAGCAGCATACTTACAAATTTCAGGCAGATGATATTAACCCATATACACTGCCACAGAACATTCATGAGCTATGCAAACAAGCCATCCAGTATTGCATAGACTCTTATCATGCCTTCCAGTCCACAGTTAGATGTCTAATTAGACAGTGTAGAACTGAAGCCTGGGAGAACACAATAAATATCATTTAAATAATAAGTAGCCCTGGAGAATAATTAGAAGTTAAGAGGGGATCCTGAGGCCCACTCATACCCCCTCCAAGGCTGCAGAAGATCAGTTTACATACCAGAAGAAAAGTCAATTTGGACGAATTGGAAAAACAATTAGATCCTATAGATGACTCTCAGGCATGTAGAACAGAGATTTATCCACAGCTACTTGGGAACAGACCAGCCTGGAATAGAGCAGCCAAGCAGACTAGCTGTTATCACAATAGAAGTGGAAGAACAGTTTTGATGTCCAGATCCCTGCAAAGCTGCTGGGCATGACAGGCTTGCACCTGACATGCTATGCCAATTCTCCACCTAACAAAATTATGTAATTCCCATTATAAATTTCTGCCAATTTCTACAACCGGGAAAAAAATGAAATTGTATACATTTTGAAAAGAGAGAAGGACTCAATTCTCTCTTCAACCTACCTGCATATTAGCATACTTCCTACAGTATTTAAAGTTTGAGAAAATATTATGACCCATCAGGAGCCATTGTTAACACAGCTGATATCCAGCACTAATTTGGTTTTCAGCTCAAACTTTCCACCACTCAACAATTGTTGAGACTGGTGGAAAAGGCCACCCTGGAATTTAAGCTGTTCTGCTTGATATTACCAAAGCATTGCTTAGCACATGGCATGAGGGACTTTTATATAAACTTATAACTGCAGATGCCTTGAACAGAAATTCTTAATCTCCTCTGGGTCGAATATTTAGAACACTCTTTATGGTTTCACTTACAAGAGATTTACTCAGGACATATGTTTCTTGGAAATTTTGCCCATATCATCAGCTGTTAATACGACTCAAAAGAGTGTCCTAAACATCCGACCCAGAAGAGATTATTAATGGGTGTTTCAATGTGTTCAATTTCAAATTGAATTAATATTTAAAAAATAGACAGTTTCATATTAAACCATTCTTTCGTGTTAAGGTTGAAGGATGAAAATGTGCTATAAATTTAATAAAGTGTGGCTTGCCTGAAGGCAGTATGCTTTCACCTACCATATTCTGTGTATACATTTCCAATTTTCCTGTTACACCTTTACTTTGACTTTTCAACATATGAATGACGTGTTAATATTAGCTCAGAGTAATGTAACATATGCACCAGTTTCTCTCTGCCAACGCATTACATATGTAAAGGAATGGAATGAGAAACGGTGCATTCAAGTCAGTGGTGAAAAAATACAGGCATCCTCATCACTAAGTGTCGCAGACTTGCCAACTTGGGGGCTTTAAGTCTGCACGTTCAACTGATCACCTGGAAAAATTAAGTTAAATGTCTAGGAATTATGTTGGTTTTCTGCAATGGACAGAATTTATTCTGATCACTTTTTCTTTGCATTACTTCAAAACATATTGTGCCTCACAATTTATACTTGCAGCCCCAAATGTTACACTAGTTGACATGCACATTAATTAGTATAAACAAAGCAGTGACTTACCCTATATTACTAGCAGGTAAATTTAATTCCTCAACTTTGATTTTCCTCACTAAATCTCCGACAAACCATTTCTCCTCCTATAACAAATGAGTTTATTTTAGTATAAACCTACTAACATCACATTAACATGCATAAATGAACTAACCATAATACTTCCATATAAACAATTAACAATTATTATTTTTATGAAATAGCTAAAATCTAGTTTCTTCATTGACTTATCAGTGATTATCCACTGTGACTTCCTGAAAACTTGAATTCAGCTACATGTACAATTTCTACAAAAAAAAAAAAGTTTATTTCTAAGCTACTTATTTGTCCCCATATTCATCAAAATACTGGTTAACAAACAGAAAAATATCTAAGAATTTAACAAAACTAAAACCAAGTTTGATCATAAGTTAACCACCTGGATATGTTTATGTTAAGGGCCTATAAAATAGATTACTATTGTAAAAAGTGTCAGTGCCCTGAAGATCCTTCCTTAAAATTCCCATGCACTACTTCTTACTTTTCCTAAATATTTCCAAATTTCCTCTACCCTTATTTTTGTGTCAACATTTTAACCATCACTATTATCTTCTTGTAGTTCTTCCCATTTTTATCCCAGATGTTGTCCCTTCACTTTTTTGCCATTTCACATTCTATTAGACAATCAACTTCTGCCTCCCCCGCCACAAAAAATATCCTCTTAAAAGTTTTCCCTCATCATTTTAGAAATATTAACCCTTTATATACCCTGCAAAACCTTTATTTGCAATTTATCACAATTATATATACATCTCTCCAATACAATTTCTTTTAGATTTATGAGTCCACAGAAATTTAATCCTCAAAGCTAGAGCAAATTTCTTACTTCTCTATATCTTCTACCCTCTGCATTACTTCTTTCCTAAAATCTAATAACATTACTTTTACCCAAGTGCCACATATCCCTATTACAATTTTTTCAAACATTTACCTCCACCCAAAGTAACTCTCTCTTCCCTATCTTCTCTCTCTTTGGTACTTAGGTTACTCTGTTAATTTATTATTATCTAATTTTAAATATCTGTGCCAATATTTTAAGCTTCTCTCTACTATTATAATTATCTTTCCTCACTATTCTTCCTAGTTCTGCCAAACTCAACCCACTAGGCAAACTTTTGCTAACTCCAGAACTTCTCTACAAAACATTCTACATACCACATCAGTTGTGGTCCATCCCTTTGAGACTTTCCAAATTTCTATTCCATTGTATAAAATATAGTGAACTTTTGTAACAATGGTGTCAAATATTAACATTTTTAAAAAATTGAGTCGAAATTGTAACATCACACCACTAAAATTGAATAAAATGGAAGACTAGTTTCGGGAGCCATCGCTCCTATCATCAGTTCCTGGTTGACTGCCGGTCTCGTTGTTTGTGGTAGGTCGATTCATCTCTGATGGAGGTTTAATGAACTTTTGTATTAGTACATCATCAGTAAACATTTTAAAAATGTTTCTATTCCATACTCATCTTTGACTCAACCACTGACTCGTATAGTCTTTCTAGGCATTTCATTGGTAATGTGGAAACTTTGTACCAACTTATTCGGGCAGCTTTCATAGCAAACTCAACTTCAACTGTGTACATTTGGACTACTACTCCTCTCATCTTCCATTATTTGAAAATTCCACTCCCAAATATTCAAATTCTTTCATTACCTGTATCAAGTCTCCATTTACATTCTATCTCTCATTTTTTTTAAAAAAATTTTGATCCCTTTTTTAAATACTATTATCTTTCTTGTTTTACTGTTAGACCCTTCATGCACAAAATCTAGCAACTTCATAAATGGCATTTTGTAACCGTATCATGGTTACTGATTCTGTTATGAGAATGTCAGCAAAAAGCAATCCTGGTACTTCCTTCTTTCCAATAAATGGACAGTAGCCATTTTTTTCATGATCCTATCTAAGATATCATCTATAAACAAATTAAATAATATTGGGCTCCGTTTACATTCTTTCTTCAAACCCAAATTTTACCACATACACTGTGGTTCTGTTACTTTCACAACTGACACAAAACTTCATACCTTCACATTTATTTATTAAGCTTATATCTATTATGTATAAGAAATGTTGAAAAAAAAGGAAAAACAAGAAAGAAAACAACATATATCCACACATATTACAAAGAAGGCATATTTCAGACAAAGTAAAAATTACTCCAAATGAAAATTCGGATAAAAATAATTCTGATATACATAAAATTAGTTATATTATTTTCAATGTGTATTTCATTGATTTTAAAGGACTTTCCTTACATGCAAGTTTCCAAAACTCTTAAAAAATGTTAATTGCCTTTACAAGAGCAGAATTTAAAACTGTTTTTATTGAATGTCAATATGATATTTTGGTGTATTTTTGCTGCTACATTTATATTACATTTTACATGTATACATTTTGGTGACATTTGTAGTATTTGGGATTCCAACACGAAACCTAGAATTTTAAAGGGAAATATGGATGCACAAGAGGAAAGAAGTGGAAATTATAAAATAGAATTTTTTTTTTTCAATTGATTTATTTATGGACGCTCTTTAACATCTCAGGTCATCAGCACCCCATTCAATTCAGGGCGTGAAATGGCCAACAAATTGTGCTGAGAGGCCTCTTCTTTCAGGCTTGAGGTTCTTTTTCGTGTCGTAAATGTATGGCACGGGGCTCACGGCTTTACTTACCTTCCGAAGGAAGCCATACTTAGGATTTTTATGCCTGAAAAAAATCCATTGCTCCTGGCCAGGTTCAAACCAGCAATCTTGGGTTTAGGATGCAAGTATGGTAACTACTACACCATCAGGACCAACATATATAAAATAGAAGGATTTTAAAGTGGTTATAAAGGGGATTAAAAAAGAATGTGTTATTATTTTTAACATTTATCACGCTAAAAGAGGGTTTACTTAACTCATTTGATACTTCAAAAGTTTGAAAGTGAGATTGTCTTTTTCAATATAAAATATATTTATACAAAATATTATTAGGCTATATCAACAGCACCAGTGGTGAAAACTTGCTTTGTACTATGATAACTTGATAAGTTGTACAATATGCAGATTTTTAGATAAGAGATCAATATGATTTTCTGCAAATCGCTCAAGATGGCTGCCAACTGCTTGCACCATACTGCATTGCCTTTCCTTGACAAATTTTCAAGATACAAGAGGTGACTCAAAATGTTTGTTATCAACTAAAAAGAAAGAGTCAACACATGATTCTAATAAGTTGTAAATATTATAAAATTGAATATCAAATGCCACAAGAGGAAAGTATAAAGATGCGTTACATGCAACAAGTCATCCAAAATAAGTAGGAATGTGAGGTCAGAACACACAAAGCTTGTCAATGATGCTCAGCCAATAGCATGCATGTTTCTATATAGTTCAAGAACAGAACTTCTAGTTTATATTTACAGGGTTTAAATGCGTTTATAATTAATAAATTTTACTAAAATGATCAAAGAGACCTAAAATTTCTGAAGTGAACTATCCAAAAGCTATCAAATGCTGGCATGTGGTTCTTTAATTATGGACTAAAACAGTTCCAGTTCTTTAACAGAATCTAAAGAAAACAAAGAGGTACTGTGTTCTTCATAATGATTGGACCATGTTACATCAACACCTTCTTTCTGTTCAGGGATATTTTAATATAAATTAAAACAGTTTATTTCAAGAGTCGAGAACAAAACATGTCAATTCTCAGGTCTGTTCAGTATGCTGCATAAAATATGCCTTTACTCATAAAAATATTATTGCAATATAACATTTAATTTCGTGTCGGAACGATTACAGTGAAGCAACTATTATGTTCTTCATTATCTAGTGAGTCAATTTGATAATCTTATGCTCCACTTACTGTTGAATTATGCGAAACCAGAGCATAAGATTATCACATCAACTCACTAGACAATGAAAAACATTATTGCAATAACACTGGGCCACAAAAAAATAATTTTTGAATGTTTCGAGCACTTCATGAGGCAATTCCTACTAATTTTGGGTTGAGAAAAACAAATAGGACAATGAAAAAATTTTATTAGCTCTAGTTTCTATGATATACACAAGGTGGAAGTATTACATATTAACGGATTGAGTGAAAAGGATACATTTTAATTACATACATGCTAACAACAATGAAAGTGCATTTGATTTTTTAAACTGGTAATTACATGCTAAGAGTTCTAAATTGCTGGAATAATACTTCGCAGATAGTCGTGTCTGGAGAGAATCATGTAGTGGCCTATTGACTTCGTCGTCTTTTAGCTTGCCTCTTGTGATGAAGTTCCGCAGAATCCCTATACAAAGACCAACAGTAATCCGCAAGCATTACTTCATTCCAAAGGCCTTGATATCTTTGTTCCATAACAGAAATGTCCTGATGCAATCTCTCCCCATGTTCATCACTAACAGCTCCACAACTAGGAGGGAAAAAGTCTAGGTGGGAGTGGAGAAAATGGATCTTAAGGGACATGTTGCATCCAAGGTTACAGTATTTTTGCAGGAGCAGTCACCAAATGCTTGTAGTTGTCATCTCTTTTGTTGCCTAAAAATCCATGAACAACACCCTTGAACGCTTCCCAAGCTTCCTTTTCTTTCCCCTCCAAAACTTGGTCAAATGCAGGATCCTTTACAAGTTCTCTTATTTGTGGTCCGACAAAAATGCCTTCCTTAACTTTTGCATCACTTAATTTTGAAAATTTCTCTCTGATGTACTTAAAGGCCCATCCTTCTTGGTTCATAGCTTTGACAAAGTTTTTCATAAAACCCAGCTTGATATGCAGGGGTGGAAGAAGAACGTCTTTTGGTCCACAAGAGGCTTGGCAGTCTTTACAAGAGGCATCAGATTGCGTTTCTGTGACGAAAATGTTATTTCACCACAAATATAACAAAAGTTATTCACCATATTTACACATTTTTGTGGCATTTTTACAAATTTTACACTAAAACAGCACTCGCGAATCAGAAATTTTGGATTAATTTGAGTAGAAACTACATGTAATTCACAGTCACAGCAACAGTATCTATGTTTATGACTTACAAACAGCTGAAGAGCATTTGTGTTTTGTTATTTGACAGGTGTGCCAACTCCACAAAAAAAATTTCCCCAAATTTAAAATATTCACTCTAAAAAATGAATTGTCACTTTATCTTCAAAACAAGAGCTAATCTATCATTTTTATGGTGATTTTTGAATTCAGCAGATGGAAATACATGTAAATTCACTATTTTTAAGCTCGAAACATTTTCATTGTTGCTCAGTGTAATTGTATTAAATTTTGTGTGCACTATTTTCTTGGCAAAATAATAATGCCCTTCAATAAATGAAGACAAAAAAATAAGTATATGGCATTAAAAATAAAATTTTTCATAAAAAGAAAAATATGGTGGGGTAATGTGAAGGATGATGTGATTTATATGTATGGAAATCTTTAAAATATATACTTTTATGAGTAAAAATTTGAAAGATATTTGTAAAAAACTTACATCAGATGTATAAAGATGATTTGAGTTGGGTGCATAACAAATGTCAACTCTAGATGCTCATAAAAAATCCTATTATTCCCAGAATAATGCCTTATATTGAGGTTTGTTCTATATTACATGATGTTAACTTTGCATAATTGAGTAGGGGCATATAGTTAATAGTTCTCTTCGAAATTTTCAGCAACTTTGCAAAGGCTTTGCTATTTATCTCAAACATGTTGCAATTTTTTTTCAAAGAACTTCCATTTTTGAACCTGAAACAGTTTTCAGTTGTGTTTCACAGTATTTTTATTTCTTTCACTGAATTAATCAATAAGTCTACAGTAGTTTCTTAGTTTATTTATTGACTGAATTATGAAACTGAAACAGGCAGACATGAAGGCCAAGTCAAATTTTAAATTAGTATCACATATTAAATTCTGAATAATCTCAATTGCAGAAGCATTGTATTTGTCCAGTTCATTTACTATGAATGTAAAAACTTCAATATTGTATATTATTTTAATGAAATCAAAATTGAACTCTCCTCTAATGGTCTCAATATGCAATGTGAGTGTTGGCAAAGTAAATAATATGAGGTAAGTTTGTCATAGATATAGAGTAATTCAAGTGGAATAATGAATCCATCAGTTTTATAATAATCTGAATTCTGCAATTACAAATTATGTATGTACAAGATAATTGCAATGGTGAATTTGTGAAAAGAAAGAAAATACGTGAATTTGTTTTAAAATGTGCATGTAGAAATTTGTGCCAGAAAATAGGCAAGAGGCCAAATAATTAGTTTCATTCAAGTGTTCCTACAAGGAGAGCATTGATTTTATGGAGAGAGTGAAATAGAAAGGAGAAGAGGTGAAAATTTACAAAAAGTTTCAAATTGATGTCAGAGATGAAGAGGGAGAAGTGGAGTAGAAATAGAGCTCATAATGTTGAAGTTAAAACAATTTCTAGAGGGGCAAAGAAGGGATGGTAGGCTATAAGGAAATTGTCTAAAGCAGACTCATATCAAACCTGCATATTGGATTCAAGCAGCTAGCTGAAATGGAGTAAGGTGTTTCTAATAAATGGAATCTACATCTGCATTGTAGTTATACAGAAGAACTGGACAGACACTTCTGAAAGGAAGAGGTTCAAAAACAGGTGTATAGTTTCACAAAGTACAAAGAGCGTGCACTGGTAGATTGTCATCAGAATTTTTTCAAGTGTGGAATGAAAATGACCAAACTTTTGAATTGAATAAGATGAGCTGGCAGGTGGCATTAATTCAATCTATTTAAACATTAGAATGAACATGTTTACCTTATGTAATATATTAAGCCAAATATCTTATACAATGTACATATTAAGTAGGTGCTGTAATAAACATATTTTGAGAATTGTATATTTTGATTATGTACATTTTATATTAGCTTATGCTATACCCTTTTGGGTAGCTGTGAGTTTATTATTTATGATCTTTAAATCACAAAAGAAAATATTAGGAATAATGCAGCAATTACCATCACATGCTCCCAGTGAACCAGTTTTTAAAGAATTGAATGTTCAAATATGACCTTCCATATATATTAGAAATGTATCTTTTGTTTACAATAATAAACCGCTTTTTAGAAATCATGAACATTATCATGTGCATTACCCTAAATCAGCTGGGGGTCTTTCAGCTAATGATCTTATTTATGTAGCATATTCGCTGCAGTGTCCCAAAAAATACCCATAGACCCTAACTTACAGAGACTTGAAAAGCATTGATGACCTTTCCTTGACTAATGTCGCCATTAATTCCCTGGAATACCATCTGAACTTTATGCACAGTAGACAAAATGCTGACCAGTTAAATCCATACATTAATACAACTGTTTAATAGACATGCTCCTCTACGAGCAAAACATGACTAAAAAGCCAGCACCTTGGACAACTGCTGACATTCAGAATTTCATAGCTAAAAGAGACCTCTCACATGGGACTTATAGACAAGATAAACACAATGCAAACCTAAATAGTTACAAGCATATTCATAATAAGATAAATCAAGTGATCAGAAATGCCAAAATAAGACATGCTTATAACCTCATTGAGCCAATGCAGGCAGAGCAGGTATGAGGTGAGGCATTGAAACAATGAGACTGGGAAAGACTTCATTTCAGGTATATGGAATGATCCAATCACTAAATGACCACTTTACAAAAGTTCCCTCAGAAATAAACTAAACTGACAAGGGACAAAGCATAAGAAAATTACTTTCTGCGATACCTGACCAAGAGGAATTCCACTTTACATACATTAGAGAAACACATGTTATGGCAGCATTAAACCATATAAAGACTACGGTACAGGGTCCAGATCATATTAATATAACTTTAATAAACCAAATAATTCATATCATACTGCTGACTTTTATATCTTCAACGTCTCACTCTTGATATCATCCTATCCCAAGCAATGGAAACAGGTATTCATAAACCCTTCCTAAGATCAAAACACCTCTACCTCCTAAAGACTACAGACTAATTAGCATACTTCCAAATCTATCCAAAGCACACATCATATACAAACAGCTGGCAAATTACCTTAATGATTATGACCTTCTTGACCCTTATCAATCTGATTTCACACAAGGCCACAATACAAACACAGCATGTTTAACATATGTGTATATATGCATGGTTCCTGCGATGAACGAAGACTGACATTGCTTATATTACTTGACATGACTAAAGCTTTAGATTTCATATACATAGAATTATTTCGTACCAAACTAAAGGTGTTAAATTTTTTCTGAGAGTACCACCTGTGGTTCAACTCCTTTCTCTGAGAATAGCAGCAGTGTGTTGTTTCTAGAAATCTCTCTGATTCTGATTCTACCACACAATGGTCAACAATTTCTTGCATATGGCATGCAAGTGAAGACACTGTATAAGGCAGGTAACAAACAAACATAAAACTAATTCACTGAAATGAAGATAATGTTAAATAACTATTGTGATCATTAGATTGAAATGATAGTTGAAATTATAGAAAATGATGGAAGCAATTGAAAGCAGAATTATTTAGCACTTATTTTACAACAATTTTTGTGGATAAAATTTCCATGTACATAAGCAAGACATTCATATGTTGAAGATTTACTGTCATATATGCATGTGTTAATAAGCTATATAGGCTTTTCTAAAAATAGAAATATACAAAGAACACTTTCTGTAAATTATACTGTACCTTTAAAATTATGTTTCTGTTTACCTTTAACCCTGGATCATAAGTTGTATCATACGAATTATCCATGGGAGTTTCTGGTTGTTTAAACTGAGGTGAAGATGAATCAGTATCTTTTTGTTCTCTTTTAATGTATGCACTGATATTCATTTTGTTACTCATCTACTTATGAACCTCTATACTGCAAAAGAATTAAATATACCATTAAATGCAATGCACCATAAACTGGTGTATGAGCAACGGTGACCATAGCAAAATGTTAGGCTGATAATTTGAAATGTGCCTTTTTAAACGGTTTCAACTGTTACATGTAATACCACTATTGCACGAATAAAATAACAATTTAAATATGATTACTTTAAACTTCATTGTTTAAATAATTGTAATAATTGCAAATTTCTACTTGCCCTTTTCCAACAATCTTGCAACAGAAAAATGTCTATTGACAGTAATGCCAACAGAGAAGCGCAAAATACGGATTATAGGACTATTTCATGTATAGAATAAGAACAAAAGTGATATTTTGATATTCGCGCACAGAATATTAATTAAAACCTGTATAAAACGTTATGCTTATAAATATTTATTCTATACAGAAACCGTGAGTCTGAAATGACCACATGGAAAAAGTAAAGTATTACAATCGCTATCAACTAATACCAACTGAGAAAATAATGACATACAGTCTCTATGTACTCTATGGTTTGCAATTCCTAATAATAACATCAATTTGCAGATTTGACGGCTTCACCAAAACTCTTTGAAAAACCCTTTATTTTACGTTATGGTTGTCAATTGTCCATGCTTTTGTTGCTATCAATAGCCCCCAACGCCTTTGGCAAAAGTGTACAGGAATTAGATAGTGGAGGTAGTTAGTTAGTTCTCGAAGCATTCAGTGAGCTCGTGGAGCAGCCACAGAGACCTACGAACATTGAACTTGTCATATAGAATTACAACATTAGCCTTCAATCTGTATTTACAAAATTTTGTCTGCATCTACATAAATAATTACAATAAAAATACAAATAAAAAAAAAAGACCACTGAGCACAACACAACCAAACAAAAACAGACAAGTCACTTAATCATACAAATTTTATTATGTACATGTTTACATATACACTGATATGTTGTGCAGTATAATATTGTCACTCATATATTCCTTTACAGAATAATAGGCCTTTTTACATAGGTATTTTCGAAGAGCAGATTTATAGGACTCAGCATGGTTTATTGAGGCTTTTAGGCTAGAGGGAAGAGGGTTAGTGATTTATAGTAGGTCTTAGCTGCAAGGGCGTACGCAGGATATTTTTGATGGAGCGGCAACGCATTTTTGAAAGTAGATGAAGATTAAAATTTAGCAGGTTTGAAAAATTAATTAAATACCCTTTTTTTTGAGGGGCCACGCGTTTTTGAGAGTAGATGATGATTAAAATTTAGCAGGGTTGAAAAATCAAATACATACCCTATTTTTAGAAAAATGGAATAGTCATATAATCTGAAAGGTTAACATTCTAGGTTGTCAGTTGGCAACACTGGCTACCACGACAGATTTATACACATGTTCTTAATTTATAGGAGACACCGCTGCATCTCTTGTCCCGAGCAACAGCGGAAAGAGCCGAACTTCTCAGCCAGTCCCGATTGGCAGTAGCAGATGCACAATATTGCAACGAACATCAAAGAATATATAGTTAATTTATATTTTATATTTTCACTACTTAATTTTGCACAGTTAAAACACATTTCCTTCTATCAACCAAAACTACTGGAAATTAACAAATAATAATATTCATAAATGCTGCAAGCAACATGTTAAATTGTAAATATAAGTTAAATTCTTCTTTTGCTGTATATTACAATATTAGCTTTTTGACTGTTAAATGAAATTTTATGATTTTAAAAAATCTGAGGGGAGCAACTGCCCCTCTGTAACCCCCCCCCTTTGCGGACGCCCTTGCTTGGCTGCACTTAAAAACCGAGGCTTTTGGGCTTTAAGTCCTGCCTCCTCTCACGAACGGCAAAGGAGAGAGCCGAGCTAAAGTAGTGTGCAACTAATGTAGGTGGATAGAACTGTCGTAACAGACGGAATCAGCAAATAGTACTAAAAATAACTTTTGGGGTGCATTATAATACTTAAAACATTTACTATACAACGAATTTTAATGTGAAACTGTAATGTAGCAATGTAAAACGTAAAGGAAATTATTGATACGGGAAACGGCATACGCTTCTTTTAACAGTAAACGGTTGTGGAATTTTTAACTTAGATCCAAGCTTGTATCAAGATTCCGCAGTAAAAGAAGTGAATAATGAGAAGACCACAACTCCCCGCTGAATTTTCGGCTAACACAGCCGCACACGACTGGAAAGGGATGTCTTTGTTCTCTTATTGTAAAATAAAAAATGAGCCTACCTCTGTCTTTTACAATTTCTTGAAGTAGTAGTAGTAGTAGTAGTAGTAGTAGTAGTAGTAGTAGTAGTAGTAGTAGTAGTAGTAGTAATAGTAGTAGTAGTAGTAGTAGTAGTAGTAGTAGTAAGTAGCATAGTAGTATTATAGTATAGTAGTATAATAGTAGTAGTAGTAGTAGTAGTAGTAGTAATAGTAGTAGTAATAGTAGTGTAGTAGAGTAGTAATAGTAGTAGTAGTAGTAGTAGTAGTAATAGTAGTGTAGTAGAGTAGTAATAGTAGTAGTAGTAGTAGTAGTAGTAATAGTAGTAGTAGTAGTAGTAAGTAGTAAGTAGTAGTAGTAGTAGTAGTAGTAGTAGTAGTAGTAGTAGTAGTAGTAGTAATAGTAGTAGTAGTAATAGTAGTAGTAGTAGTAGTAGTAGTAGTAGTAGTAGTAGTAGTAGTAGTAGTAATAGTAGTAGTAGTAGTAGTAGTAAGTAGCATAGTAGTATTATAGTATAGTAGTATAATAGTAGTAGTAGTAGTAGTAATAGTAGTAGTAGTAATAGTAGTAGTAGTAATAGTAGTAGTAATAGTAGTGTAGTAGAGTAGTAATAGTAGTAGTAGTAATAGTAGTGTAGTAGAGTAGTAATAGTAGTAGTAGTAGTAGTAGTAATAGTAGTAGTAGTAATAGTAGTAGTAGTAGTAGTAGTAGTAGTAGTAAGTAGTAAGTAATAGTAGTAGTAGTAATAGTAGTAGTAGTAATAGTAGTAGTAGTAGTAGTAATAGTAGTAGTAATAGTAGTAGTAGTAGTAGTAGTAGTAGTAGTAGTAGTAGTAAGCAGTAGTAGAGTAGTAGTAGTAGTAGTAGTAGTAGTAGTAGAGTGGTAGCAGTAGTAAAGTGGTAGTAGTAGTAATAGTAGTAGCAATAGTAGTAGTAGTAGTAGTAGTAGTAGTAGTAGTAGTAGTTAGTAGTAGTAGTAGTAGTAGTAGTAGTTAGTAGTAGTAGTAGTAGTAGTAGTAGTAGTAGTAGAGTGGTAGTAGTTGTAGAGTGGTAGAGTGGTAGTAGTAGCAATAGTAGTAGTACAGGGGTAGTAGTAGCAATAGTAGTAGTACAGGGGTAGTAGTAGCAATAGTAGTAGTACAGGGGTAGTAGTAGCAATAGTAGTAGTAGTAGAGGTAGTTGTATTTATTACTCCGATTGTCTAGGTATACATATATTGCACTTCAAATCGCATAGTAGCAAGACTGTTCGCGCTCTTGAAAACACTTCACTTCTGAAATTAATGCCAATAAAATAAAACATCAACATAAGGAAGAATGCACTCACGCATACAAAAATGAAATGGGATTCCAGCATTGCATATTGCATAACTATATATATATATATATTACGGCATACAGAAAGTAAGTCCCAATCGCGCCTACAGATGGCACCGCTAGTCAGATAGGAATGCGCATGCGCAGGAATAGAGAGGAAGTATGTGGTAATAATGCAGTAAAATTTCAGCCTTGTGACGGCCGTGGTTACCGCGCTGTGCTAGGAGAAAAAGGGTGCTCTGATATTGTCTCCCGCCAACTGCGAAGTTCGTGCAGTCATCCGAGGTTTGCACGCTCAAAAGCAAAGTCCAGCAGAGATCCATCGCCAATTGTGTCAAGCTTCCGGGAGACAATTTCGTGCACAAGGGAGCGAGACATCTGGGGAATTGACAAGAGAGTTCTGAAATTGTGAAGCGCCGGTTCTGCTCAATTGCCTGCCGCACACTTTCCAACACTTCTGCCGTCACCAGGGACGGTCGGCCACTACGGTCGTCGTCGTGAATATTGGTTCGTCCTTCAGTGAACTGCCTGCACCATCGTCTTACCATAATGTCGTGTCCATACACTCGACACAATTGGCGATGGATCTCTGCTGGACTTTGCTTTTGAGCGAGCAAACCTCGGATGACTGCACGAACCTCGCAGTTGGCGGGAGACAATATCAGAGCAGCCATTTTCTCCTAGCACAGCGCGGTAACCACGGCCGTCACAATCTCCAGGCGCGATTGGGACTTACTTTCTGCATGGCCCTCGTATATATATATATATATATATATATATATATATATAATGTTGATACAGGTCCCTGCATGATGGAGTTCTTACCTTAGGGGATGTGTCGGCCGTTGTAGGAAGATGAATGGAATCACGTCGCCGTCAGCGGCATCGATCCTGCAGAGCCAGCAGGAGCGCGGCCCAGCGTGCGAGGACTTGCAGATGAGTCTAAGAGCGCCGTCAATGAGCTCTGCAGCTCCTTATATAAAATATGCTTGCCTAGGGGGGTCTCTACATTGTCATGTTGGCATTACCAATTATGGTGTACCAACGCCCTAGATTTAAAATATACCAACCAATAAAAGAACTCTCAGTAGTTGTTCTGAATACTTCCTAGTGACGCATGACAGGCTCCGGGTGCAGCATAACTCTGCATGGTGCTGATGTCATGGTAAAGTCCCTTAGGGAGTGCCATAGGAAGTGGTTAACCAGTTGATTCTTGCAACATCTTTGTGCTCTCTGAACCAGCAATGTTAACTTAATTTAAAGAATATGAAATAAGAAAGGTCCCAAAAGCATATTAATTTAGTAATTTATAATGTTCCTCAACGGTGTATGTGACAATATACACATAATGAACAAAAAGTTCAAAATGCAGTTAGGATAAACGACTTTCATATAATTGACACTCTTGTACAAATCGTTGCAAAATGTGTATACCCTACAAAAACAGAATTTTGGGGGATTTGTGAGAAGAGACTGAATTACAAAGAATTGTTATTTGGTTTCAATATTACAGTGAATAGTATATGCTTGTTTTCAACCAGAGATTAGTGAAATATTTGAGCTTCTTAAGAAGAAAACACATAACATTAGTTTTATTGCATAGTATAGAATAAATACATTTTACAGATTGTACTCGTTTACACTGTTCAACATTTTGTGATTAACTTTCCAATCGTAGTTATAGGGGTTTATTTAGGAGAGAAAATTAAGTTTCTCTCTTAGAATAATTGGGATAATGTGAACAGTAAATTTGCAATTTTATTATTGGAACAAGCGTAAAACAATCAAGAATCACTGATTTCCATAATTTTCATCACTGCTTTCCATCCCATTGTCTTGAATAATAATTCCCCTAATCCTTTCTTCCACCAAGTTATCTTCATTCCGGTACTCTTCAAATTTTTGGATATGCTGACATGGTTTCTCTCATTCGATTGCCCTAATTTCTTGAAATCTTTGCAGACACAGAATATCAACATACTTTAATTTTAAAGTTCATTTTTTGGTGGCCACCCATTGTTTGATATCTTCCCATATTAATTCAATGAGATTAAAGTATGGTGGTATGGTGGAAGCCTTAGAGTTGAGTGGTTGTGTTCGGACAACATTTGATAAATTAGGTATATTTTCTGAGCTGGCTCATTAACTAGGATTAAATTGTACAAATGTTTCTTTGTGCTGCGTTCGTTAAATGGAATCTTGTGAGTTTTATACAAATCCACGTGTCCTTTCCTCCTCCTCCTCCTCCTCCTCCTCCTTCTTCTTCTTCTTCTTCTTCTTCTTCTTCTTCTTCTTTTAATAATTTGCTCTTGCTGGCTTGTCTAAGTGTACATTATGATAAAAAGCATTGTCGATTACTAAAATGGAGTTAGTTAAATTGAAATTTAACATTATTCGAAGCCATTTTAACACAGTTATCAGTATTCATTTCCGTGTGAAAATCTTTGGAATAAGGCACCAAGTAAATCTGATCTGCTATCATTAGACCAACATTCTGGGATCATATGACTAATGTGTATGTAAGTCCCTTCTTCCTACATTAATGGGCGTCCTTCAGTTCTGTACTAAGGCAATTTTACTTTCATTTCGTATACTGTAAATGCTGAAATAAAATAAATTCCACCATTGCTTCATAACTACATAAACTGTACGTCATTGTTTTCTTCGCATTATAGGTTGTAAATTTAGGATTGATTAGGTTAGCTTAAATTAAAAAAGAACACATGCTGTTAAAAGAACAGTAAGCTTTTCCCCGTATCAATTATTTAAAACAACTCACAGGTTGCAAATTTAGGTTAGGTTAGGTGAGGTTAGATTGACTTAAGTTACAAAAAATCCACAACCTTGTTAAAAGAAGCGCACACCTTTTCCCGTAACAATTATTTCCTTGGCGTTTTACATTGCTACACTAAAGTTTTACATTTAATTTCAATGTATATTGTTTTTAAGTATTGAAATGGATGTAAAAGTTATTTTTGGCGTACTACTTGGATTCCGTGCGCTACGTCAGTTCTTTCCGTCTACATTTGTCCACACTATTTCGGTTCGGCCCTCTCCGTTGCCGTTCGTGAGAGGAGGCGGGACTTAAAGCCCAAGAGCCTCGGTTTGTAAGTACAGCCAAGCAAGGGCGTCCGCAAAAGGGGGAAGGGGATTTACAGAGGGGCTGTTGCTCCCCTCAGATTTTTTAAAATCATAAATTTTCATTTAATATCCAAAAAATTAATTTTTAATATATAGCAAAAGAAGAACATAAATGGTTAACATATATTTTCTTTGTTATATCGACTTTAAAAAAAACATGGCATTTAATTGACTTTTCAAACCTAGTAGATTTTAATCATCATCTACTTTCAAAAATGTGTTGTTCCTCCATCAAGAATATTCTGCGCACGTCCTTGTAGCCAAGACCTGCTATAGATCACTAACTCTTAAACTGCAAGGAGACAGCTGGAACTCTCTCCCGAGCGACAGTGAAGAGAGCCCAACTCCTCACTCCCGAACTGGAGATTTTTCTATATTTGCTCTAATGTCCTTTTTTAAAGACAGGATTATTAAGAAGCTTGATGTGCTTATGAAATGAAAGCTGAGAAGTAAAATGAAGTACATTCGTCGTAGACACAACGCAAGCTTGAAAATAAGCAAGGATAGTGTTATTAAGGAAAATTGTGGTGGGAAGATTCCATCCTCATCTAAATTGGCCGAAATTTTTGCAAGATAATCTGCAATGAATGCTATTCATGCATTTACAGATACTCTTGCAAATGTGTTGATTCCATTATAAAATGGAATATGTGTATACATGTACACAGAATGTGTCATTTCAGCTGCGCAACGAACACCCTGGTTATTCTGAAAATAATGACTTAATAATAGGCACTGAAGATGTTTCTGTTCTCATTGATAAGGAGGAAATATTAGCCCTAGTGAACAAATAATAAAGTCGCAATGTTTTGTTACCCTATCTAAACAAAAAGATTAAGTTGCTTGCTAGTATTGGATGCCATTAAATGAATTCCCAGAACAGCAGAACTTGAAGCTGGGAAGAAACACACGCTATCCAAAAAGGATAACATCAGCTGCAATTCGCAACCAAAATGAACGAGTACCCATGCCCAAAAATAAAGAAATGTCCTAAAATAGGAACATTTTTTCCACAGAGAAGACTTGGTTATAAAAAAAAAAAAAAAAAAAAGAAAGAAAGAAATCTAATCGCATTTCCATTGCAAAACCTGATACGACGGAAGCCAACATCATCGTTTTTTATTTGCTGCAGGATGGAAAAGAAACACATCTCATTGCATTCCCGTTACAGAAACTAATACAACGGAGGTGAATTCTCCGCACTTTCTTCGCTGCAATATTGTGCTTCTGCCACTGCCGTTCGGGACTGACTGAGCTATTTTATATTTTATATTTTCACTACTTAATTTTGCACAGTTAAAACACATTTCCTTCCAACAACCAAAACTATTGGAAATTAAGAAATATTTACAATTTACCATGTTGCTTGCAGCATTTATGAACATTATTATTTCAATGTGAATGAGAATTACTTTTTATATTGCTTTTCCGTCATTAACATATTTAACAACCGTACAAAATGCCTCACGTTGTTCTCACTAAAACTGCCACCATCTTGGGTAATTAGTGTATAATCAATAAAATAATGCTCGCTACTTAACCATTCCATTGCTCGGAAAGTATGGTTGCCATTAAATGTATACTTGCCTCAACATTTTTAATTAATATTGTGTGTAATTAGTCAAATAATCTCCTTTCTGTCCGATCTTTGCATCCCCTTAAATGTCGGTAAGGAAGCCGGGATTGACTACCAAGGTCAGTAAGAAGCATATTCCCACCATTTTGTAATTAATAATTTGTGTAATTATATGTATACAATAAAATAACGACCTCTTCTTACTTAATCTTTATCACCGGTTACCTACTATACACCTAAGGTTGTTAAGAAAGCAAAGTCCCGCCATTCGGTAATTAATATTTTTATAATTTTATGTGTAATGCATTAAATGGTTCCGACTTAGCTGATATTGGTCGTGGGATTGCATAACATACCCCTGAAGGTCGGTAAGGAAACTATTTGCAACATGTTGCAAGATTGCATACCATACACTTGCTCCTGAAAGTCTGCAATACAGCAACCTGCAACAAAGATTTCCGGAGCCGGGACACACACTACTGCCGTATTACTTCGTAAAATACGTGAATAAAAAGACAATTAAACATTTTATAGTTTGAACTGGGTCTATAATACCAAACAGCTTTGCTTTGAAAAGCAGAATGCCTTCTCAGCGTGAAAAGCATATTCTAACAGTTACCAACCCATAACAGCAAAAATTTATTCATATACTGCACAAATCTATTTACCCTCTGTTGGTGTTTTGAGTTCAGGCATCTATATTTGCTTTAAAAGCCAAAAGGTGAATTCGATGCTAGATTAAAAAAAAATTGCAACAGAGAAATAGAGAGACACTTTTTATTGCCTGTACCTCTGGTAAGCTGTTTTAAGCAACTTCTCCAATGCCAAAACTTGGTTCAAGGAGTTTTAATTCCCGAACGTATCGAATATTCTTAATTGTTCATAGATAGACAATAATTTTTACCGAATAGAATATTGTTAACTTGCTCATTGGAAAGAACGTCCTTAAAGAAATAATTCCTACTAAATGAGGCTATTAATAAAACCGTAAAATGTTTACTGTTTAGCAAATACGTTCCTATTATTCGCATAATCTAACATAGACTAATTTATTATGATAGTGGAAATATTACATGGCAGAACTACAATACTAGATTTGCGCTTTTTTGTGTACAAAAAACGTTTTTAACTTATTCTTAAGTTATACAGGTGTAAATTTGAAAGAATGGTTATGTTGCAGAACATTTTGTAGATAATTTCGTAATTTTAGCGAAACAGTGCTGTGTGTTGGAAAGATTGTATATTCCGTGAGTTTTAGAAAGCAGGTTTTGTGAAGTCGGTCCTGGTGGTCTAGTGAATGAATAGTGTTTAAGGCCCGTTTTTGGATAATGGTCTGGTGGTACTTGCCTCGTAGACCCAAGATCGCGGGTTCAACCCCATTCAGGATCGATGGATTTTTTCGGAAGGTATGGATTCCTTCTGAAGGAAAGTAAAGTAGTGGATTTACGACACGTACAAAAAACTCAAGCTTAAAAGAAGAAGCTTCTGAACCAAATTTATGTGCCGTTTCATGCCCTGAATTGAATGGAACGCTGATGGCCTGAGATATTAAAGAGCGTCCGTAAATAAACCAAATAGCTTTCGTGAAATGTTTATGTTGTACAATAGCTCTGTGACCATTTCAAAGCGATATAACAGCTAACACGGAATTTATTGTTTATCATTATTCTTAAAAATTTGACATTGCAATGATGTTCAAAAATATTAAGGCTAACAATATTAATATTAATGACATTTCACCTAGTAATTGGGCACGGAGTTCTAGTTTCAAAATTTCATTGCGGCGTAATAGTTTCAAAACTTGACAAATTATTAAATACGGGATTAAATGTTATTGTATTATTACAACAAGTGAAAAAGTTCAGATTATATTAATGTATATGCTATATAAAGATGACCGAACAGATACTTTCAAACTGACGACACATCGGGGCGAGCAGGAGATTGCAACTCTCCCTAGTCCTGATTCTTGCCTTGCGTTCCGTTCATCAGTTGTACTTGAGCTTTAGTGGATAAGTCTGTGTTAAGTCTGTGTTGTGCTCTTTAGTTTTCATGGTGAAATATGCAATAAAAAAAAACAGAAAGCATCAGAAGGACACTTAAGAAATTCTAAAAGAACGAACGGTATAATACGTCTTCCGAGCTATAGAGATATAGCGATGCATTATCTCTTCACTCACTTGTAAATTAATTATAATCTAAATAATATATAGAAAGAAAGAGCCAAAACGCCTATGATATATGAGAACTAGTGTAAGAGTATTTAATAATCTGTAATTGGAAATTTTGGAAAAACAACAAATTTCCTGACGAATCAGAGGAAAGGTTTCTTTCAAGTGGATGGACCTGGGTCATTATTACTCCCCCCCTCATTTAGTCAATTATATTCCAAACTGAGTTTCAATAATTTCTGATGACAGTACAATAGTGTATTAAAAATCTAAGCAACAACATTTTATTTATTAATTCGTGTTTTCTATTGTTAGATGGAGAATTGCTGTAATCTGGAAAATGTGTGCTGGACAGCAGACTGAAAAATGTAAACAATTGTAATGATGCTTTTGTGTTTCATGTGTAATCACAGCTGCCGGCATCTATCAAAACATGATCAGTCTTTTCCGTTGTTGCATGTTGTCCATTAGCTTCTCCAACAATTGTCGATCAACTGTAGTCTGCCATCTGCACATGCTCTAAATGTTAATTTGATAAACAAAGTAATCGGTTGAGCGTGGCCAGGTATAAGTACATTGTGACCTGAATTGTAGAATATGAATAGTAAACATAAGGGCAAAGGAGAAACTTGCTTTCTTATTTTACAAAAGTAAAACCTAAGTCATCTGTTGATGATAATTCTGATGTGAAGGCTAATAATTAAGCTGTAAATCAAAAGCATGTGCGTGATGGTAACTGCTCACTAGAACAACGTGAAAGCATAACTCGTAATCTGCAGCAACAGTATCTGTTGTATTTTTCAATAGCCCACTGTAATGAGAATTGAGAGTATAATGAGAACGTAAAGAGAGTGTGAATGTAAAGCTGTAATATACCCAATATGATAATAATGTAATAGGAGCATGCTGTATAGTAGAACCATAAGAACCCCCTCTATAATCAAAACATTATTGTTAGATAAGATGACATGACGTATGCACAACTCCTGAGATGGCACATGTGTAGACAAGACTTCCCGGGCAATGTCTTTGACACTTGTGTAAATATACAGTTAGCTAGAAAGAAAGGCTTGCCTTAAAAGTAACACGCACAGTAAATTAGATGCCACTTATATTACATGAGTTATTAGGTGCAGGTGGCTTAATGGTCACCATGGGCAGTAAATCGAAACACTTGTCTAAACATTAGATTATACAAACGGCCTACTAACTTGTTAAGGCAGGAGAAAGACAGAGAGAGAGAGAGAGAGAGAGAGAGAGAGAGAGATGGGAGACCAAGGAGACTGTTGGTAGGTACTACACTAATCATTTTAAATAAATACTTTCTACATGGGAGTTGATGAGTTATTTAGCAGAAGCCCGGAGCACCTCGCCTTTCCTGGAGGACAGGACTTAGTTCTTGTTTCCAAACTATGTCTAAAAACTCATTCTCTCTTGTCTTAAGCCGCTATAGACAAGCAGGGAATAAACTGTATCACTCAATATATAATTTTAAGTCTTCGTGAGTAGTAAAATAAAACTTGCTTGTTTTTGAGATAAAACTAAAGGAGTGTTTTATGCAACGTATGTTCATATACTATAAAAATTATTTATATATTAATCAAAAAACAAAAGCTGTTTTTGTTACAAACAGTAGAACCTCAATTCATCGTTTTTAGAGGGACCAGGTTAAAAAAAATTATGGATGCGGGGAAAACGATAGATACGAGAAGTACACAAATCACGTTTAACAAAAAATAAGTCAGTATATAAGCAAACGCTATATTTTGCGTCAATTTTACATGTTACTGTGCTACAGTTTACACTTTGTTGTCGGTCCTTGTAGTCTAACGGTAAGTATACTTGCCTCGTAGACCCAAGATCGCAGGTTCAATCCCGGTCAGGGTCGATGAAATTTTTGGGCGTAAATATATGTATGTATGGTTCCTTCGGAAGGGAAATAAAGTCGAGGGTCCCGTGTCATATATTTATGGCAGCAAAAGAACCTCAAGTCCGAAAGAAATGACCACTAAGCAAAATTTGTCGGTCGTTTCACGCCCTGAATTGAATGGACGCTGATGACCTGAGATGTTAAAGAGCGTCTGTAAATAGTAGTAAACAAACCAACGCGGTTGTCCCTTTCTTTGAAAAAGGTCGCTAACTGACATTTGCTTCTTTGCTGCTTTTATGTTTCATGCAAAACATTTCCCCACATTCAACGCATTCTGTTGCTCACTATCGTCTGTACCGTCATTGTCATGTGCATAGAATACGCTTGTAGTTTCACATCCTCAGAGCTTCCGCATGGCTTCGGTTGTTGCATCACCTTCCCCCGTCTTCCTTACTCCCCTCCTTTATATCACAAATACTGTGACTCCTCCCACATTTGCTGAACACTTCAAACGCCACATGCTCCATATATGACGTCCTCGTCCACTTCATCATAGGTAACTGACCCATTCTTCGCATCGGCTTCATCATTATTCTGTGGCTCCAAAAGTATCGGCAGCTACGAAGAGTTGGGAGTCACGTTTTCTCAAATCAAACGTGACGCGAACTTTCTTTACATGTGACGATCACTGTTCCACCATTTCAGTTTGAAAACGATCGTCGAGGATAGAATTTCTTTGGAACTGGACTTTTTGAATCAATAACGATGAATGCGGGTTTTATTTACATAAGATAGAAGGTAAAACGTTTGGAATCGCATAAATTAAACGATACATACGGGAACGACTGATCGATTGTTGATTTGGTTTATTTACGGACGCTCTTTTAACATCTCAGGTCATCAGCGTCCCATTCAATTCAGGGCGTGAAACGGCCGACAAATTTTGCTCAGAGGCCTCTTCTTTCAGGCTTGGGGTTCTTTTTCGTGCCGTAAATGTACGACACGGGACCCACAGCTCCGAAGGAAGCCATACTTACGATTTTTACGCCCGGAAAAACCCATCAATCCTGGTCGGGTTTGAACCAGCAATCTTGGGTTTAGAAGGCAAGTATAATACGACTGATCAAGATTCCACTGAAATTTGCCATTTACATATTTTAGAAAAACAACTAGAGAAACCGGAAAATTAAAAAATCATCGCTTTGAATTTCATATAGATGCAGTTGCATAGGAAAATTTTTGCATAATGCATGAAAACAAGTCTATTCCATACTATGTTACGTCAGGATACTAAAGTAAAATGAAGAAAATATATATACAGTTAGAAGTTTGATGGCACCCTATGTTTAAATGACTGGCTTCAGAGGTGGAGTGACCAAGCAACACCTTTAGCAAAGACACTACATTTGAAATATTAGAATGCATGGGGGAGAAGTGATAAAATGATATCAAATGAACTTCAGAAAAAAAAAAAAAAACCTTTACTGTAATGGTTGATGAATCTGTCAATGCTGCCAATAAATCTCAACTTTCTATATGTTTGAGATTTGTCAATAATGAGGGGAACATTGTAAACAGATTTTTGTGCTTAATTCATCTTCAAAATATCATTACAGGGACAATATTTAACTGCATGGAAACTGAAATTATGAACAGCAACTTATTTATCTTTTAACAGTCTTGTTGCTTATGGGATTGAGAGAGCATGAAACAGAAAAGGTGATATTTCAGGAGTGTACAGGAGAATTTGTGGCAAAGTTGGAATATTTTATCTTGTATAATGAATAGCTCATATTTTATTCACTTTAAGAGATAATTGCCAAAAAGCAATTCCATCGGGTTAAAAGGTATTTTTATGTCTTAAACAACATATATGAATTGTCCCATCAATTTCCTAAATGAGAGACTGTTTTCATGAACTATTTATTACAAAATTTTGAAGATCCTGTACATATAATTCCAGAGTCAACAGATATATGTTGACTTATGAATTTTAATACTATCGTTACAATGAAGAAAGGGTATATATATTCAATAATGAAGATATGTGAGCATTTTTCATATGGTTGGGGCAGACTTAGCATCTCTAGTAGGAGTGCTACTTGAAATGCAGAAGTCCACTTTTACTGTTCGAAGTAACCCCAACTGTATCTAATTTAAGCAAATGGCTGTAGAGAAATGATCTTGAGTTAGCATTCCTGCCAAAACTAATTACAGATACATCCCATATGCAGTCAATTTGAAGATTTGAAAAAGCATCAACAGAAAAAACTGCAACTTCTATACATACCACATTGGAAGAGAGTGATATTATTAAAGAATGTTTCAGTATCCAAGAGAAATCTAAGTGGAAAGGATCGTGGTATCTCAAAGTGCAGGAAATTGTACAACATATAGGTTTGGGAAACTTATGGGTAAATGGGAATACCAAAACAGAGGATTCTAGAAAGAAATAAACCTAAGATTGGAAGACATTGAACAACAATAAATATTTGGCAGCATGGGAGAAAAAAGTTCATTGATACTTTATAAGGAAATAAAAATAGTATAGGATAGGGAAAAATATACAGAACAAATGAGTTGCATGGGTTAGAAATGGAGTTTTGGATTTGAAAGGATTAGGATAAAGAGGTAGAAAAATATACAATGTGTGGAGAAACCAAAATGAATTATTGTTGTTTATTATTCTGTACGCATACAAAGTTATGGAGAAGAACAGCCTTGGCAACAAAATGAAAGAATTTAGATGGAGAAATATTAATTAGAAAGATTTTAACTGTAAAAGGAGAGAAAAATATAAAAATGATAGGGAACTTGCAAAGTTAAAGAGAAAAAGGTCACAATAATTAAGAGGAAAATAGAGGGAAACATAACCTTATATGTACAATAGGTCAGATAAGCATAGGGTAGGATAATACAATAATATGATAGTTGCCAACAGATCAATAACCTGCAGTTGTGTGTATTGGGATCAGAATGCAAACAAGCAACTCTAGAAAGAAAATATCTCATAAGTAGGATTAGTATTATTTATTTTTAGATCTCATTTTGTGAAGGATTTATCAAGTACGTATATTTGAATGTACTATATTATGTAGTCCATTGGAATATTTTCAATAAATTTCAATTTAAACTTCTATACAAATTATGAAGAGCTTTAAACTAAAATATAGTTGTTAAAATAAATAGTGTTTCCAGTTATTTTTTTAGGTTCAAAGCCATGGTCTCTACTGAAAGTTTTGAAAGCATTCAGCAAATTACAGAGTTAGAAGCATCTGCAAATATTTATCCAATATTGATGATGACAATTTCCAGGCTGACATTAATTTAAATTTCTTGCTTCAAATGTGAAAGATACTGAAATGCATTATCAAACCTTAGAGCTAAGTTAGTATCAAGCCACTGATGTACCTTTAACAACAGCTACTGTTGAAAGATCATGCAGTGCCATGAATTGAATAATGACTACAATAAGTAACTGTTTGGTGGATGTTTCATTGGATTACTGCATGAGAATATCCATCAAAGGAGAACTTTTTGCAGGGTATTGAAGGACTACTACACTTGCTTCACCAACAACAACTAAACTTCAACATTTCTCTGACAAAATTCAAAGTTAGTGCAATAAATGGAGGATTATTATGAATGCTTCAAAATCCAGGATGGTCCCATTCACTTATAAGTGGAACATAAAACTTTCGCATGAATCCTTGAATATCATGGTCTAACACCGGATACTAAACTCATGTGGCATTCTCATGCATCATATTGTTGCTATATGGTTGACAAAATATTCATAAATTGGAACATATTCTTCAAGCCAAATCACCTCTTACCTTAAAATACAAATGCCTCGTGTAAATATAATTAATTCAGCCAATTTACAGTAAAGCTGCTTTATAAGGGGCTCTGCATCTTTCACTCACATTAAAAGAATTTAGATAATCCAAAACATACTTATGAGCGATAACAGGATCACCTTTGGAATGTGCAGAATACAAGTGAAGGATAGAAGAGAAAAATAATCAAAGTTCACTTTTTACTTTTTTAAAGGAATGTAATTTGAAGTTAATGATGCTGAAAAATTAAGCATATTAGATATATAGAAATGGGTTATTTTTTTCCCTAGAACAATTCTTAAGGTAATTTTCTAATAGATCTTTCTTTTGAAATTAATATCATGTGTTCATGTTAACTAACAATAAAAAGCCTAAGTACACATATATGTATCAAAATTTTTTAAAAATTGTAAATCTTTAAAAAAGTTTTCATATGGAACTAACACAGTGAAGCTTATGTGAATTGAATCTGTCGTCTTAACACTCTTCATGCTTCACTAACCTTAAAAATATATGGAACCGGTTTCAAAGATATGTTATCTCCATCTTCGGACGTGGACGACTGGTGTGAAAGGTTGTTGTTGCGTAGTATCAGAAGCAATGTTCCGCTCTGGTGAAGCTTTTATGAACTTAAAATTTATATTTTCTTCTTTCAAGTCTGACCACGGCAGTCCTCTATCTCCTTTTCTGGCAAATCTTTACACAAGTAATTTTGAAACACACATTACTTCAGCCTTTCCACACTTCTTTAAGTGTTGGTTCATATATGTTGATGTTTTTGCCATAGTTAATGAAAAGTTAATTGAAGATGCACTACAGATTTCGAATATTCAAGATAAAGATATAAAATTCACACATGAAATAAAAACAGACAATTTGCTGCCTTTTTTGGATATAAAAATTATAAAAAGTAAAGAAAACCTTAAATTTGGCATATATAGAAAGGACACACATGCAGATAATTATATCAAAGAAAATGGTTTTAATCCTATGGCTCACAAACATGCAATTTTTAATAGTCTGATATGCAGAATGATCAATTTGCCAATCAGTAAAGAAGAATATAACATGGAATATATGAAAATTAAAGAAATAGCAATTTTAAATGGTTTTAATGAAGACTTAATATGTAAAAAGATTAAAAAATTCCAGAAGAAGAAACGAATTGAAAATTGCACTACATTATCAACAGTTAAAGAAAAAATGTCCTTTAAAAATTCACATATAACCCAACAGTGATGTATAAATTTAAAAAAAAATATTTAAAGATGTTAATATACAATTGGCTCCCACTAACAGATTTAGTCTAAACAACGTTTTGAAAGACAGTACTACAGATAATACTCCAAAGGAGAAAAAATCAGGAATTTACAAGATTTCATGTGCTGAATGTGATAAGATCTACATAGGAAAAACCAAGAGGAATGTGGGGATACGTCTTAAAGAGCATATGAGGAATTTAAAATACAAACAAATAGAAAAATTGGCGGTGGCATATCACTTTTGGACCGAAAATCATGATATAAAGAAAAAGGTTGAATTATTGAGAGCTGTACAGGGACCAGTAGAATTGGATATTTGGGAAAAGATTTACATCTACAAACATAAGGATCATTTGATGAATTTTGACATTCCGAAAGAAGAAAATATAAATTTTAAGTTCATAAAAGTTTCACCAGAGCGGAACATTGCTTCTGATACTACGCAACAACAACCTTTCACACCAGTCGTCCACGTCCGAAGATGGAGATAACATATCTTTGAAACCAGGTTCCGTATATTTTTAAGGTTAGTGAAGCATGAAGAGTGTTAAGACGACAGATTCAATACACATATATGTAGATAAAATAATCTAAGTCTAACAACTATATTAGGGAATGTAGCAAATTATAGATAGATATTTACTGAGGAAAATATAATCATTAATGAAACACTATTGAAAAGAATCATTCAAACAAAATTATTCATTGTATATTACAGGTAACCTTGAAAAATAGAGCTGAGCATTTTCAGAACAGAATCTCTTTAGACATTGTAGGTCATCATATTTTGTCTTGGAAAGCGGAATTAAACTTGAAGAGATTAGATAGAAGAGGCTGGTTGTTCATCATTCTGTGTTTGGCACATTTTATCAACAATAACATGGGACTCCCAGGAGTCATTGTAGGATGTTCGACTGGTTATAGTTCTAGAAGAAGTTTTATCAACTACAATTTCTTGTATTTCTCTTATCTTCATTGGACATGTTTTCTATATTCTTTATTAAAACAATACAGAAATGATTGTTTTAAAAATGATTATGATTTAAAAATCATAATGATTATGATTTAAAAATATCCTGGAAACACTAATTGATAATGAAGAGAGACAGTTTATGCAGCATCTTCTGATGTGCAAGAAACTAATTCCAATCACAATTTCAGCATGGGTTTTTATTAATTGAATCCATATCTTTGTCACATTTCATATAGCTGTGACCTCTGATGGGGAAAAATCGCTTTTACTGATTCAAACATTTTATACTTATCAACCATGAGTGAACAATGGTGTAATTTGTATTTTGGACGGGGCACAAATCACAAAAAATTTACAAATTTTGAGGTGATGGGTCCAGATGATGAAAACAAAAGTCAAACAACAATGATGGAACTTCATCAGCTCCCCTTCTTGCTTTAGCCTCATTATAGGTATTTTACAGGGACTTTGGTTTTTTTCCCCCTGGATACTATTTTTTCTATGCTGATTTTTATGGACTATGTGTGGTTTTTGTCCTCTGTATGAATATGTTGGAATGTAGTGCTATATACCTACAATTCATTGGCACCAAAATTTCACCAAAAGAGGATTTTGATTGTTTTTCTCCTGTACTCTTCAACTTCATATAACGATTTATATCTTCAGGAGCTAACACATTCCTCCAAATGTTCATATTACATAAAACATTCATTCATCACATAAACCTTCTGATTCAAAAAATATCCAACCATTCCTCCAGTTCCACCATGCAAAAGACTGAAAAGGAAACATCATACTGATTTATATCCATAAAATCTCAGATTTTGTATACATTTCAGGTTTATTGTTGGATAAGAATCTGATTACATGCTTCGTGTTATTTATGTATGTCATGTATGCAAAACTGTGTATATATAATCAGGTGTATGGATTCGTTTACTATACAAATAACTAGGTGGTTAAGGTATGGAAGAACCTTGGTTGGTGTTGTAAATTTTTTGGTATTTTGTTTGTTTATATAAATTGAATTACTAAAAATTAGTAAATAACAATGGTTTGTTTTATTTGTGTTGTATATATTTATGAATATTGTATGTAGCCCATATCTGAGTCATCATGGAATTCCTGTCAATAATCACTGATGAGCAGAAGACCGAGGTACAGTGGGATATAATTGAAATTGTCAACTGTTTATGTAGAGATATTATTGATAAATAAATTCAGTTCAATTCAATTAATACCTTCATCCTTTTTATGAACTAGAATTATTCCACTTATATCAGGAATGATCTTATATTTTTTACACTTATATTGAACATTTTTAAAATTTAATTTTTATTGACAGACTTTAAAAAATCATATTTTAGAGTCTTAATTAAAGGATATTTCTTAGATATTGTTGCATTACAAAACATAGGAAAAGATTAAAGCTTCCTGAAAAACATTGTTTTTCAGGGATAACATCCTGTTAATGGGATCTGCATCTAAACCATAAAAAGATAGAACAAAGTTTAGAAACCCATACATAAGTGCAGGCCATGAAGTTTTTCATTTTTGTATGCACTGCATCTTTAATGGATGTAGGTTCTTAAAAAATTCATAAATGTATTTTAAGTCACTCTTTTACTTAGGTAAAAAAAAAATTACCTTAGAAGAATGTCAAATTTTTAACACAGTTTAGTACTTAAACATGTGCAGGAGTTACTGACAGTAAAGCACTAATTACTCAAAACTGAATGTATGGATTGTTGACAGCCCTAAATTTATAGCTACATTAACAGCTGAGAATAGGAATGACAGTTTCCAAAACATGTCTTAAATTTAAAAAATTGTTAGTGAAGGTTGTGTAAACATATCCTACATTAATGTATTCAACCTCTTGACACTAACTCCATTTACTTACATAATGCAGAACATGTTTCAGAAGCAATTGTTCCATCATCAGCTGTTGAAACATGTCTTAGTGTTACACAAGTAAATGGAGCAGGTTCAGTACAATATTACCACTCCATTGTCTAATTGTCTACAGCTTCAAAAGAACAATTTATTCAGTTAATTTATGTAAACATTTGCATACTTTCATTAAATTTTGACTACGATAGTTATTAGCTTCCCAGTCCTAGGCAAAGCTGATTTTCAATTGGCTTATCCATCTGGTTCAACCCATAGTACTGCTACCTAAAAATGACAGGAATAAGAGGAACTAGGGTGGAGTAAGTATGTTTAGAATGAAGAAGGAACTTGGAATTTTGATTTATTTTGGTTCCCATGAGATCTATAGGGTGGTTTAGAGTAACACCAATATAAAACAAGAAATAGAAATCACTTGAGATGAAACAGAATGCAAACAAGGAGCAGACTGAGATGCACTAAGTTCCAAATTATAAAAATTAAATAAATACAGTTATGGTTACTCCTGGCTCATAACCTCCCCAAGCAATAGAAGTAACGAATTTACCTTCACTTATGTCATGTAATATTATACACCAGATAGACTTTTCTATACATATAAGGAAAGGAAGGAAAACACAAATGAGTTTCTAACAAACAGATTTTGAATAACAACTGCAAAATTCAGAACATCGATTTTATGTATTTCATTATTTACTTAAATTATAAATAAAATCGTTCTGATTTCTTAACAGGTAATTGACATATTTATGCAACTCCTCTTTATTATATTCTGAACATGCTTGCTCCAAAAATAGAGCAGGATTAGATGGGGCACTATATGCAACAATTCTTTAATCAATATTTATTCTAGGTAGTTTTTTTTTGGCCTATTTCAATTTCTTTTTAACACAAAACATGAAACATTTATTTCATTAGACTAAAATATGTGGCATAGCACTATTTCTCATGTTATTTTTGAAGAAAATGAGAATAGTATTATGATGGCGGTTCATTACTACTAAAAAATTATATATTTACAAAATGTTTGCATTCTGGGAAGAATTCATGTACACCACTTGTCTTAACAACCATTAACATTACGGAAATCTATAAATGGTATCTACCAAAGTTATAAGAAAAGATTTGAGCTGTATATTTTATAAATGTTATTAACTCTTTATCAGAAATCACTCTTTTTAAAGATCTTCCCTGTAGTTTTCTCAAACAGTCAACTCTTATCACTGGTAACACAATAATTTGTGTATTTTAAATAAACTTTTCCAATAATTTCTTTAAAATTTCTTTAAAATAATATGTAATTAAATTATTTCAAGAATATCATGGCATATCCATTATGTATTTCCCTCATTGAAGATAAAAAAATGGGAAAAAAGTAAAAATGACCACCTTAGGCCAATCAGAACCATGTACATAACTGGTCTTAAGAACATGGCTTCTGAGATTAAAAAAAAAAAAGCCTAAAAATTCCAGCAAAGCCTTTTTACTCTATCCATGGAATATTGCATTACCACTTCCTGTACAAATGGTATGTTTACAACATTCTCAAAATACTATATTTATAGATTGTAACAAACTTTGAATGCTATATAAGAGAAAGTACATTTTCATTATATTTTTTACATCTAATATATATTTATAATACTCTTATAGTCATATCATACAATGCCATGTCCCTTCCACCCTCCCACCCTATAATGCTTATGTATAAAAATATATTTCCTTTTTAAACACTGAAACAGATAAACATATCTAGTTATATGACAATGCAATATCATATTTTCACTTCAGTTCTGTTGCTAATCTAAAGTGATCAGGATATACTAGTCTAGATTATCATAATTATTATTAACTTACATTTAAGAAAACTTCACACATAAGTAGATGTCTTGCTGTTTTACATCTTCCCTTACAACCCTGTATTGGTAAATGTTATCTTGATTGCAGTGCTTTACGAGGCTATATTCACAGAAAATATTTCATTCAAGGCCTGTAATTGGTTGTATATGCTGAAATTCTACTCATTCATTTAATTAGGTACTGAGAATAGCTACCCATGTAGCACATACAGAACATCACTGCTATATGTTAATAATAGAATTCTCCAATAAACTACATAGGCCTTTGTAGCTAACAATTTATAGAATATGAAAAGATCACAATAATTGAAAGTTCCAGGAATTATCAGGATGCACAAATACCTGAATGTAAAATTATAGTTAATTGAGGTATGTACAAATCAGAGAAGCTGAAACATTTGTACAATATCATACAAGGAAGTGTTCCTTACACAACAAGAATTGTCAAAAATAACTACAACATTCCCCATCTCTATGATGATGGATGGTGTTATAGTTCATGAGCACCACGTTAAGTATACTAACAGTAACATACATACCAGTGGTAGAAATGAAATACATTATTACTAAAATGTAAAGAACCAAAAGCTTGAACATAAAATTGCTAAAAGATGCACGTATTGATATACTGGTCAAAGAAGGTTGATGATGATGATGATGATGATGATGATGATGATGATGATGATGATGATGATAGCACCAGCACACATTAATTGTTACAAGCTGGAAGACCAGCCATAGAGCACTTGAACCATTTTCTGTGATTTAAATTATACATGCCACAATTCTGAAATGGAAAAAAGATTTCACAAATACTTAGCATTCTTATAAATTTACTGTTACAGAGATATCACACAATTACAATAATTACCACACTGTAACTGTTGCGTAAATAATGCTAATCTTATTTTCATGTGATTCCTAGATACATAACAATATATCCTTTTCAATAAGAAAAGCATTTCCTGCATAGAGAGTCATTCAGTGCAAGTTTTTGTGCAATGAAAGAATTAAAAAATACAAACTTTCAGCAACGAAGTGAAAAAACCAAAAGTTTTCAAAAAGAAAACAAATATAAACTTTTCATAAGAAGTATAAATATAACATTGCTTCTGAAGCTGAACAGGTTATTTAATTGCCTTGTTTTAAAGATCCTATGTCAACTCAAATGCTTTTTCTATATCTTTCTTCTAATTTTGAAAAGAGATAAGATTATGGTCACATTTATTAAAATTTAAAATTAATTATCTCTTCTGAGTTGGAATATTAGAACACTCTTTATGGTTTCTGGACAATATATAACTTTACTTTTCCTAAATGTAGATGCATATTTTCATAGTAGGTAGCTCCTTATAGCACTTTTAGCACCACTTGCAATTTTTGCTACAATGAGGATTCTCACTACATATGTTATGGTGGTATTCTGGTTGAATGATTAAGCTACTTGTTGCATTTCAATTACAATTACAGAACTAACTCTGGATTTTATGGAAAATACATTGGCATATTTTCCTCCAAGTACTTCCATTTTCCATTGACATTTATTTCCCTAATTCTCCATCATCACTTTCTAACATTGTTCCAAAGATCTCAGTATTTGGTACAATCATCATCAGCTACAAATGCATTGAACTTTCTCAAAATATTACAAAATATGCAATTTTCTATAAAAGTAAGTCTATGGAAATAATATGTACAAAGTATGCATCCACATGTCTGAATAGATATTAATTTTATTTATTTATTTTTAATATATACTATGAATGTTATTTAAATGTAGCAATTTACATTGTTCTGACCTGACTCATAATGTTGGTGGTAAGGAAATTCATAGAAAAAAGAAAAACAAAAGAGGAGGCTGGAATTACTTCAGTCACTTATTTAGAATATCATCCATTTTTCAAAATATATGATAGGCTTAGAGTTCAATTATGTATATTCTGCTCTTTTAATCATACTCTAGAAACTCTAAAAAAGCAACATTTAAACCTGTTTACTTTGTCTCTTTGGAGTTATTGATGGTATGGTGTTAGATTATTGTAAATATACCTACCAAATGTGCTATAAGTTTCAAAAGAAAAAAATAAAAGCCTTTCTTTTATAAGCATTAATGTCCTATGCCAACTTTTGTGTTCATCAGGATGATGTAGTATAATAGATGAAGAAGGGAATAATAAAGTGCTTGGTAGAATATAAAATTTAATTACATGTCGGAACCAATACAGTGAAGCAACTAATATATTCTTAATTATTTAGAGAGTTGATTTGATAATCTTGTGCTCCACTTACTGTTGAATTATGCAAAACTAGTTTCACAGGCTTTTGCCTGCATTCTCAGTTGGGAGTCGACTGTCAGTTTCATTGTTGATTGGGTGAACCTGGTGTAGCTCTTGTGGACATTTTATGAACTTATGGATTAATTTGTCTTCTGTTGGACAAGATTATGAACTTTGAGATCCCAACAGAAGACAAATTAATGCAGAAGTTCATAAAATGTCTATAAGAGTTACACCAAGTCCAGCCAACCAACACGAATACGATGGTCAATTCGCAACTGAGGATGCAGGCAAAAGCCTGCTAAACTAGTTTTGCATAATTCAACAGTAAGTGGAGCATAAGATTATCAAATCCCCTCACTAAATAATTAAGAATATACTTGGTAGAGTCCTGCTCAGTCTCTGCATGTTAAGCCACAATTATGAAATTAAATCCTGATTATCTAGGTTGAATGTAGCTCTGGCAAAGTTTTGAAATATTTATGTGATATGAATTGCAAACCTACATGAAATGACCTAAAGCAACCATTCTGCATATTCTGTAGTCACCAAGTATAGAAAGCTATCAAGCTCTAATCACATTGCAATGTAAGGATTATTTTATAAATTTGAAGAGCACTTTATAGTAATGTAACAAAAGTTCTATATGTGGAGGTCTATAAATTATAACAATATTTAAAATTATGTTGGTAATTTTAAAATATTTATATTAATGAATATCAACATTTGCTGCTCAGAAAACAGTGGAATAATAGATTAGGTAATGGACAAAGTGAATGAAGTATAATATTCTCTGGACATGCTTAAGTTTTGAAAAGTACTTGATTTTACATTTTCACAGAAACTGCCAGCTTGAAAAGATCATGTTTTAAATTATGTCCATTTCAGTTTTTCATCACCTATAGCCTTAATCAACTACTCTGTGGCCCAGTAAAGACCTATCTAAGTCTTCAACTTTGGTAAGCAAATTTCTATCTTACTTATAACATTGTGCATTTATAATACTGCTGCATTTATCATTCTAAGACATCATTAGCTAGGTATCTTTAAAATAAAATTTGGAAAAAATGGGCCAGAATTCACAAAATATGTAAGTGTCACACTTTGGTAACTGATCTTATATGTAGTGTTTAGAATTTATGTTGACTCACTTTCAGCTATGAGGCCTCTGAGCAAAATTTGTTGGCCGTTTCACACCCTGATTTGAATGGGATGCTGATGACCTGAGATGTTAAAGAGTATCCATAAATAAACAAAAAAAAACTTTCAGTTCTATCAATACAGTTTTCAATTATTCATTTTCAACCAATTTTATGGTCCATTATCTATGCTTTATAAACAAAGTTATTTTCTTTCAATTCATGTTTTAGATTAACACTTATGATGTAACTCAAATAAGTGTACTTACGAAGCTGTTGACAATGGAGTGGTATATATATATAAACAATGTTTGTCAACAGGCTGAAGATGGGAGGGATCGCTCCCGAAACATATGTTCCAAATTTATGTAAGTGAATGGAGTTAGTGTGAAAAAAACTGTATACATTGTTTATATACTTATGATGTATCTGATATATCAATGTATAATCTAAAAGATGAATAATAAACTGATAAACTGAATCAATAACATACACTTTAAAAGAAACTCTACATTCATAAGCATGTATTAATTATGTGACCATGAAGAAAATCAAACTACAAATTTTGTTTAGCCTTTAGGTTAGGCATTTGAAACAGAAATGATAATAGGTCAAAGCTTCTAAAATTTGCAGAATATTAATATCTTGTGTTTAAATTACATGGGAAGTGCGGGTAGTATGAGTATAACTTACTAAAAGCATATTTTACCCATTGTAATAAAATGGACTAATACTGGGAAAGAAAAAATAATAAATAAAAATAAATAAAAATACTTGAGAAGTAAATGAATACAGTAATGGTATATGAGGCAAATCTTCAAAAAATAAATCTCATTGGCTATCTATAGATCTGTACAAGGGCTATAATTCATTCTTAATAAATAATTAAATAAGAGAAATTTTACAAATTATTTTATTGGAATTTTCTAGATGCTTCAGCACTGAAATTAAATAAGCAGTTAGTCCATGTTAGAAGAATATCTACTTGTTTTTATCAGCTCCCTCTTTATTTAAAGTGCTGTTAGACAATTGGCCATTTCTTAACAATTAGACACATGTAAAGAGTACAAGAAAGATATCATTCTACATATTTCTGCTCTGAAAACTGAGATCTTTTTCCTCACTTTTTGAGCAATAACAAATGCACAAAATACATATTAGTCCACCCTCATTTCTGAACACTAATTATAACTAAGCAAATGCTATTCTGCTTTGCTAAAGTTTGTTTTCCAGATTTGGCAGTAAATTTCATGATAATTTTAACTCTCATGAAGAGCATTCCACATAAAATCTTTCTCTTGCTTTTAGTTTTGTGCCATGTTATCTTTTTAAGATGTTTAAGAATTTTAAAATACTGATACAGCCCACTCTCATAATGAATTTAATGACAATGAGTGTGATTTTTGCTTTGTATTATTATATTCTATTAATTTTAAGCAAATAATGCAACTGTTCAGCTTCAGAGTGAATTCTTAGTTTAATTTTCATCAACTCAGAAAAATGTTAAAAGAAACACTACTCGAGCATTAAGAGCAATGAACAAATTTTTCTTTGTCATTCCAGTGATTAAAGTTTTTCTAACTACAGGCAAACCATGGTCCATAAATTTATAGCAGATTGTCATGATATACCTGGAGTGAATCTACTGGAATCACAAATTATTCAGGAAGACAAATGTAACATGCAACCATTCATTTAAAAGTATATTATGTTACATCAATTGAGCTTCTGAATGTTTCAGTCCTTGTATTGCATTGTTACATTTTCCAAGATGAAAAGTGCAAGGACTTTATTGCCAGTACAATGCATATGGAATACCTTTAATCATTGCTTCAAATTGAGTAATAAAAAACATTCCACTATTTCTTAGTTACACATTCATGCATGCAGACTATAACTAATTTTATATGATGTTATAAATAAGTCATGAAAGTGTCTGATAGTCAAAGCTTGTTTATTAATAATAAAATCACAAAAAAATCATTCAGCTAAGAACTGCAGTTCAATGGAACGTTTTAGTATATGGTATAGTATTGAACAAAACTAATTTGATATAAACAAAAATTTATTTTGAAAGTTATTAGGTACTTTAACAATATAACAGTCAGTTTAACAAATCAATTTCTTCAGTTTATGCAATTAATGCCACTGTGTACGTTATTAATTGCAAAACTTCTTTCACATAGGATAAAGCAGAAACAATCTAACATTTAAAAAATATCATTCTTCTAAAATAGAAAAGTAATAAAAAAATAATAAAGAAATCTTCCAAATAAGATAACAACATTGGAATACTCATTAAATGTGCTTTGATGGTAGCAAGCATTATTTCTAAACCCAGTATTTACATAAATTATTATAGGAAATTCAAAATTGTCATATCTTTTTTGTTCCAAAATGACAAATGCTAAATTACTCAAAGAAATGTCTCAAGGCTGTCTTTTAACATGACAGAAAAATGACTCATCCTTTAATTGGTATTAATTTTTAACTACAGGTGTTTAGTTTTGCAGAGAACATATCATCTGCTAAATTTTATCTTATACATTCATGAACTAACTGGGAAGTGTGATCCAACAATGAGGCACAGAATCATAAATTAAAAGTTTTTATGTTACTAGACTATTTTCAGAGGACAGAAATATGCATCACATGATGATTATGATCTTCATCAGTTTTTCTTCAACTGAAAAGCAGAGCATATATGTTCCATCTACCTAATACTGGAAAGGAAGCTGGATATGCCAATTAAAGGAAATTGTAAGAGAAATTGGATTTGATGAGCTAGTTAGTTTATAGGCACCAAATGGGCAAAGTGTGTGGAACAAAGTGAAAGCAAGGATTGAAGAATTAGAGAAACAGAAAATATTTGGAAGCCTAAGAGATAAGAATACTCTAATATATTATAGAAGTTTTAAGAAAGAGTGGGGCAGGTCGGTGTTTGTGACAAATGGAAGTGAGGGCAAGAACAGGAATAATGATGTTAGGTGGGATAAAAGTTGACAAAGAATTGTACCCATTGTGTGGCTAGGTAGACAAGAATTTGCACTATATATTACAATCTTCAGAAACCAAAGGGTGGAGAGAGGAAATATGGAACAAGAAGTAGGTTAAATTACAGGCATAAATTTTGGCATTAAAGATTTTTGGGAATAGCAGAAAAGAATTTTTGAATCACTTTGGAAATTATGTAAGGAAAGTAAGAAAAAAGTGGTGGAGGAAAGTGATCAAGAGAAAGGAAGATAGTGATAAGGTAACAATGAGGGAAGATGATCACATATAGGGAAGGGGGAGGTCCGAAGCTACAGGGTAACTACCACAAGCGTTAGCTCAGCCAACACAGCCAACTCTACAAGAGCGCAAGCTCAGTCAAGTATTTGTAAAGTTCACTTTATAATATGTAGAGTTAGAGTGGTGTAGGATCCATGTACATGACAACTGGGGTGTCAGTTATATAGGATCCTGAATTAACAAGCACTCCAGGATCAAGGAAATATTGTAAAACTGTAATTGTAATGTGTAGAAATAAATATTCATATATATATATATATATATATATATATATATATATAAACCTAATACTGAAAACACTTCTATTTAGGATCAATTTCATTTATTATGTAACATTGTTTCTGCTTAGTCCTTTACTTTATCTGTTCATCATTACATAACTTTATTTTTCCATGATTCATAATTGCAAAGTTTAAAAATACTTTCATGCAACCTGATATAAACACTATAAAAGACATACCTACTACATGTGCATAATACCATTTTGAATTACTATGAAAAGTAATTTTCACGTTGCTGAAAAATTGGCAGTGGCTGGACAGGTGACAAATCATCTTCATCGAAACTTGGCTCAGATTTCAGTGGCAAAGTAGCCAAAGCTTTCACTGTCAAGAAATGAGATCAATAGAGATTTTGATGAAATATTAAACTAGTAAGTACTACCTATTCTATTTAAATTAAAGATTAACAGAAAATTTGCACACTCTATGTAGGATTTAAAATTACCTCTTATTACATTTATTTTTAACCTTTATATTACAATAAACTGTAATATATTATGACTGTATAGGTAAATTTTTTTTATTTCTGCTTTAACAAATAAGTAGAGTTGTTTTACCGAAGGACAAGGCATACTGCAGTGTGGCAAAAACATTTTTAGCTACATAACCATCTACTACACTACACAGCAGAAAAGTTTAAATTCATGATTTTTGTGGATTATTTGATACATGTGTTGCAACTCCCCACAAAAAATTTCCAATTATATGTATAAAATAATATTTATTATAAAATAATCAGTAAAAAATAATTTATATTATAAAACTAAATTTCTTTAATAAGCTCTTAATAAGTGATCTTCCTTCTTGACTCCTCTATATTTTCACTTATTCTTATATACATACTTTCATTATAAAATTACAAAGCCTCAGGTTTCTTATATACTATACTTAATACTACACATATTTTCGTTTCCGTTACTTTACTTATCTTTACCAACATTTCTTGCCCTTACTCTGTAAATAGCACTTCACCCATATTTACTCCACTACTCTTGTTAATACCCTTACATCACAGAAACCCTCCCTTTATTACTCTTCTGTATACCATAATCACCTACATAAACATAGCCCTCAATGTCCACACTTTTGAGTCTAACCATGTCTGGACCATTGCTATCAAATTACTAAGTTTTTAACACTTCAAAAACTTCATTCCTTGAGAATTTTGGTTAAACTCTTCTACATTCCATAACACTAGCTTCAAGTCCAATCTTGAACCAGTTCTCCCTCCTCTGAATTTCTCTAGCTTTACTCTGTATCTCATTCTTCTTTCACATGCTCATATCCATTATCAGTTACTTTCAAAATGCTTCCCTCTGGTGTAGATAACATTCTTATCCACTGACACCTTTTCAACATGGCCATTGCTTCCTTTTTATTATTATTGCTTGGTGTGACATGCCTCATTGAAAATGTCACATAGGTTTCCTCTTCTTCTTTTCCCTCTATCCTATGACTGCTCCTCTTTGGTCAGCTTCTTCCTTCATTATTCACAAACTTCACTGCTGTTTCCACTTTCAAACATGCTGCTGAATCAACAGTTCTTTTATATCTGTTCCTTTGTTCTTTGCTGCTGACTTGCATCCTGTTTCTCACAGTTTCTTATTTAAACCTTTTATATAGGTTTTCTTGCCTTCTTCTGTAACTTTTTTCATTTTCTTTAGTAGTAAATCTCTATTGTTTCCCTCTTCTTTTCTGTAATCTTGTTCTATAAAATCCCCATTCCTTTCAGTCCTTGCCTTGCCTTGTCCATTTAAATTTATTCATTGTTTATTAACTAGAATGGTTTGGGTTTATATCTTCTGATTGTAAAGCAAGTCACAATTTCCCACCCAGCCAATTTTATATCAAACCTTTCTCAAGTATTTTTTCAGTTATTTGTAATAATTGCTTTTCTTTTTCCTCTCCTAATTCAAATTGCATCTCCTTATCTCCCTTTCCATTTTCCTCCCTAGCTTCTCAATTCTTTCATTACAGGTACATAACTCCTCAAGCATTTCTTATTCCATGATGTGTAATATGCCTTTGACTTCTTCTACCTTATTATCAGGACAGATTGATAAGTCTGGTAAATTTCAACAAAATGGCAAGAAATTTTGTAATGGCATGACTGTAAGTTTGATTCTTATGAGGTTTTGTTTAAATTTTCAAACAGATGTAATGTGCAGTTCTTTGTAGTAGTTATCCTAAGTGATCAGCATTATACCTTTCATAGAATTGTATAAAGACAAGTTTTGTGCAGTGATATAACATTATTTAAAAAAGTAGACTGAGACCCAGACAGAAACTGAGCTAAAGGAAGTTCATAGGGACTTTGCACCAGCACTGAAGACCATATTTTATTACTGGATAAACAAATTTAAAAGGCCATGGGAGCATTGCATATGCTGCATGTTCCAGATGCCTGACTGAGGTTTCTTCTGAAGAAAAGATCGATAAAATCCATGGTATAATGATAGAAAACCATTGCATTAAAATATGTGAGATTGCTGATATGATAGGCATCTCACATACAGGTACACAATATCGCACTTAAAATTTTGCATGTGAAGAAGCTGATTGTTCAATGGATGCTGCATTTGTTGACTCCAGACCAAATAACGCTCATGGAAGGACATTTCAAAATTTTGTTTGGAAACGCTGCAGCATAATTTGGATGACTTATGGTGTCGTACAAAACTTGGATCTACCCTACACTCAACACTCTAGTTTTTTTAAGAGCCATTCATGGTTGACAATATGAGCAAGGTCTCACGAAACATGCCCAATTTTTTTAACATTCATGGTTGACAATGTGAGCCAGATTTTGTGAAAAATGTCCCAGTTTTTTTTTAAAAAAAGTTTTAAGAGTGGAACGTCCAGAGTGTTTTAATGTGTTGACATGATTTTAAGTATTTTACTCTACCTAAGATTTTTTCCATATGTTTAGTTATTTAAGTGAAACCATGAAGTGTATTTTAAACATATGACTCAGAAGAGATTATTGATGGGTGTTTCACTGCATTTGATTCCAAAATGAATAAATATTAAAATTATTTTATTATATTTCCATATTTGAGTATAATACGAAGCTTAAACCGAAAATAGATTGTGAATAACACACACACACATATATATATGTTATATTACCTGAGGTGTTAAAACAAGTAAATCCTTATCACTATATACACATACATATATGTAACATGCAGCAAATCATGAGAAAATTATTAGTTTTTAAAGGCATAAGTTTAAAAGCATAATGCAAAAGAAAAATCAACCAACCTGTTGCAGGGGATAAACAGCTACGTACATATGCTCTAATCAATCATTCCTGGATGGTAACTGAGGTTGAACCTAAGATAATAACAAGACAACTACTCATTACAAGAAGTTAATAAGCTACAAAACAAAACATGGAGAAAAAAATAAAAAAGGAGCACATACAAGTAACATTATAGCATGCACAATAATGTGCTGGTGCATAACATTAGTTATTTGGTTGTTGTTAGGCACTGTTATCAACTATTCAAAAGTGAAGCACCAGGGCAGCTCAGAAATCAATATGACAGTATACATTTATTCCTGGGTTACTAGATCAGTAGTACTAACAATGCTTATCACAAGCTTTAGCAAGATAAATCTAGAACTTTGAACAAATAAATCATACATTCTGACAATAACAATACACAGCACCTGACTACTTACTGTTATCAAATATGCTCTTAAGCATATGGATGGGAAAAAAAAAATGCCTTCTGAGTACTCTGATGCAGTAAGACTATAGTAGCAATTACATCAACTTGAAAATAGCAGTGTTGTATTGAACCTTTAAAACTAAGGACCAAAAGTTACTGCAGTTAATATGTACACATGTAATAGCCATCTCTAAGTATCACTCTACGTTTTTATCTTATACCCAAAAAGTTTACTGTTATACAATAAAATATTAACATAACAAAGCCTTAAGAACCACTGAAATTACTTCATTACAGAGAAATTTTGCTATATTGAAGTACAGTATATTTTGAAGGATAAAAGTAACCATACTTTTTCACCCATAATTGCTCTATAGCATCTGTAGGTATGTTTTAAATGTAAGTAAAAAAAAATTCCATAAATAATAAAAAGCTCAACATTTGAAGAGCACCATTTAAAATGTAACAACGTTTATGTTTACAATTCAATATCAGAATATTTAAAAGATGCTTGTTATGTTAACAGTTACTACCATGGGTGGCCAAAGTTGTTAAGGTGCAGACTCGTGAATGGGAGGTCTGGGGTTCGATTCCTACCAGATCCATCCTCCCTTACTGAGGTTTTCTCTAGGTTTCCCTCATTCCTCATAAATGGCAAATGCTGGAAGGTACCCTAAACCTATGCCTGAAATGTTTTCTTCCCTAAAAGAAATAAAATCCTTTCCCATTTTATCATTTCACCTCAAAAGTATCAAAAGTGTCCACTGCCTATGATGCCTTCATAGTTAAAATGAACATTAAATACTATTAAAAAAAAAGTGTTAACAGTTGACATGTTGATTGATCCTTATACTTCTTATATTACACTGTTATGATCACCTGTGGTGCCTCAGTAGTAAAATCGGGCATTAAAAATAAATTAAAAAGAAAGAGAGAGAGAGAGAGAAAGAGAGAAAGAAAGAAAGAAACTGCTATGTAAATGACACAGAACAAATCTAGTATTAACAATAATATAAACTGCAATATAATAATTAATTGGTATTAATCTAATTCATACATAAAATGTCTTATATACGATATTAAAACTACTCTGTGAATTTAATATTATAAATAATAAATGCCAGATTATTAACAGCATTGATATTGCCAAGACTAGGACTGTGACAAGAGGGTAGCTATTTAGGAGATTTTGTGGTGGAAGCAAACTACAACATGCCAAAACTTATTTACTACTAATGGGGCATGTCCCTAGACTAAGTTACATTTACAAGTGATCGCCCCTGATGAGTCTTTACCTTTCAGGAGTATGTCATTGTAGTGCTGAGACAATGTTGACAGTTAGTCCTTCAGAATGCAACAAACAAGCCTCAAGCAACAACTTTGTTATTTCTCCTTATATAGTTTCATGTTTGCCTAGGGAGTTCTCTACATTGTGACACAGCCCTAGATTTGAATTATATCAGCCAATGAGAAAACAGTGCTAGGTGCTTAGGACTTTCTAACACTGCATGACAGTTCCAAGTTTCACATGATTTTGCTTGTTACTAAGTGGAAAATGATGTCACTGTAACATCCTTTGTAAACAGGCATCAGAAGTGATAGACCATAATGTGTTTAATTAGTTTGGAATTTTCTAAGGAGATCACATTAAAGAAAAAGTAAAAATGTGTAATGAAATGAATTTAGCTTAATAATCTCTTCTAAGCGAAATATTTAGAACACTCTATATAAAGAATGAACCCATAAAGAGTGCTTTAATTATTAATGCTTGTTTCACTGTGTTCAATTTCAAATTAAATTAATATTGAATGTAGCTTTTGGATAACATAATAAACCGAAAGCAATTAAAAAACTACAGAACAGCATTAAAACAGTTAAAAGAGAAACCAGTGATATATACACAGAAGATAAGGACATTAAAATTGCCATTTTAGACCAAAAGGAGTACATAAATAGAGTATAAATCATGTTAAAAGGAAAGACTACAAACCAATAAAAAAGAATCCACTCAGTAGAAGCAATAAAAGGTTAACTAAAACATTGAATGAGATCAAAATACTATCCATTGCTGAAGAACAGAAAGTCACTTAGAGCAATGCGGTACTACCCAGACTTTATACCCTTCCTAAAATACATAAAAATGATAACAGCATGAGAGCAATAATCAGCAACATCAATTCACCCACATATCAATGAGCCAAAAATTGATCAACATTTTTAACTCTTTTAAAAAATTCCAAAGTTTGAGCATCAAAAATTCAATTGATTCAGTCAAAAAACTTCAATATAGCACAATTACAACAGAACATATAATAGTGTTGTTTGACGTAAAAAGGCCTTGTTCCTGAGCAATTAACAGAGAAGCTTACGCATATGTTAAAGAAATGGTTAACATCCTTAAATTTACAAACATAAGAAATAGAAGACTTAACTGAAACTTACTAATATTTGCATTCAACAAAATTTCTTCAGTTTCAACCAGAGATATTACCAACAAGTTTCAGGCCTAGCTATGGGAAATCCCTTGTCTTCGTTTCTAGCAGATTTATTCATGAGTTTCTTTGAAATACATATTACCAGAGGCTTCCCTTTATTTTTCAAGACATGGTATAGGTATGTGGATGACATATATCCAATAATACTGGCAAAACATTCAATAGATGCTCTGAAACTTCTTTATCTACAATATAAGTCTATACAATTTACTATAGAAGGAGAGAGGAATGGTTGGCTCCCATTCATAGATTTAAAAATCATAAGATTGTTTAAACTTTGGACTTTACAAAAAAAAACAAAAAAAACAAAAAAAAAAAAAGAAAGAAAGAAAGAAAGAAAGAAAGAAACAGAAAAGAAAAGAAAAGAAACACACAGAAAATTACATAAAAATGATAGTTATAGCCCCTTCCACATAAATATGTGGTGTTTCACAGATTGGCACATAGACTAACATCCCTCTTACAGAAACAGAGTACAAAATGGAATACCAACAGATAATACAGATAAAGATAATAAAGAAAATTAAAATTACCAATAAATTTACAAGACAAAAACCAATAAGAGAAGTTTCCACACTGAAGAACACCAAAGAAAGATACAAATTCAAAAGTTTCACATATCATCCAACTTACCACAACAAATTTAAGAAGATTTTCAAAGAACATGGAATAATGTTAGCCCCAAAGAACAAATATAATATCAAGAATTTATTAAGTTGCACAGTAAAAGACACCATACCAACAGAATAGAAATCAGGAATTTATGAAATCAAATGTGCAGATTGTGATCAGAAATACTTGAAAAAACCAAAGAGAAATTTGGAAATTTGAAGAAAAGAATACTTTAGAAATATTTGTTTTAAGCAGGTTGATAGATCAGTAGTAGTAGTTAACTTTTGGACCAAAAATCATGAAATTAAACCAGAGATTAATCTGCTGAAACAGTTTCACAACCCAATGGAACTTTCCACTTGGGGAAAAAATTTTATCATAAAAAATAAAGAAAATTTAATGAACTTTGATTTTCCTCCTATGGATGAACTCGGCAAGTTCCTACTAAACCACCAGACACCGCCACAGAAGCATCTGGGTATCCAGTCACCATTTCGTGTAACAGCAGTTGATCAACAACTGAAGATGGGAGTGATTACTCCCAAAACATGTCTTAATTTATGTAAGTAAGTGGAGTAAACAAGTTGAATGCATAATTGAAGGGTATATTATCACTCTATTGTCTACAGCTTTGCAAGTACAATTTATTTAACTAGAATTAAAATTTATTTTAATTTCATTCTTAATTAAATATATAGCATGTTTGCACCTTCCATTGTTCCATTTCTTATTTAATATTGGAAACACCTTTAAACAAATGCATTACAGCCTTGAATGTAAAAAGTAAGAAATTAATATGCTCATATTGAGAGCATCTATGGAAGATTAATATGTTTAACCATTTTTCTTCTAATGAATAAAACATTTTTCCATTCAATGATCTTATATTGTCACAATATAAATAGCATTTCTTGTAAACAGATAACAGACAGTATCAGATATGCAAATAACACCATGCCATGAGACAACTGTACACAATGGCTGACCAAAGCATGAATGCTTACTGGTTCAACCATGTCATGATATTCCCGTCAATATACACTCCTACCTACAGGCATTCATGCTTCATTCATATTTCCATATGTATGAGAAATTTAAAAGAAAGTTTCATAAGTCATGCATGATTTTGAAATGAAATAATCAGTTCAAGAGATGAAATATAGGATTTTGATGTGCTGTATGACTTTCAAACAGGAGAATAATTTTACTCAAATAAGGCATATTCCATATTACATGGCATGACCGACAAGTTTAGGTGCAGAGGGGCTGTTGCCAATGTTGTCCTACATCACAATTGCTACAATTCTATGAATTATACATCTAGGGTTTTTAAAGATAATTCCTGATTCAAAAATAATAACGTCAACTCCAAAAGCAAAGACTGAAGCAATAGTTAATACTGCCCAAAAATGCCAACAGTGAAAAAAACAATTCAAATAGTATAGTTCCTTAAAGAATGGTTAATTTCATTTGATGTGAATGAAACTCTGATGGTTCTAGTGCTGAATACTGCGTGTGAATAATGAATGCATAATGAATATTCACAATATGTAGGCATGTGATCAAAAGCATGCATAAAAGATTCCTTTCAACCACAGTTTTTGAAAATATGTATCACATTATGTCTTGTGAACACAAGAAACATGTAGGTACATATGACATTTGATGACTGCGTTAGCTTACTGATGGCAAAGCCTCCCATTGGAATGCATTCAAAGGAGATTAACATGACTAAAAATACCTGTCATGCTTTTATCATAACTATATATATAACTGTGTTTTGTTTAAACATTATTCACAGATTAAAAAATGGCCTTAACCTCTTCCAGGATATGGACATGTATAGACTTCCAGAGTAAAATGGGCCCGAGCAATATGGACATGTATACATGTGCAACAAGTGCTGCAAATCTAATGATTTTCAACTTATAATTATTTTCATATTTCTTTAAATAATAAACTGAAATAAATTCAATAAAATAGTTCAACCTTGCCTTTAAAAGTTTCATTTTGAATAATACACCTCGAAGCATAAGAGCACATCTCTGTATTCACCACAAATCACATCGGTTTCCTTCCATGTCCCTTTTGCGGCATATTGCACATTTCCAAAATGAACACAACGTTTTTCCTGTAGATAGTATCCTTTTGGGAAAATGTTTTTCTGCCTATCTGAGGATGGCAAGGGTTTTAGAATTTCTACCAGCTTTGTGTACAGGCCTCTGAATTTGTTGCTTCCAGATATGTCATTGTTTTTTGTGGGTTTAGAGCTCTCCAAATTACCCAGCAATTGTATATGGTGATATCCAACATGTGAAAATATAGTTTTCGTACCATTTTACAGTTTTTTGTAGAGAGGGATATGCCTACAATAACTGATCCACTACATCAATACCACCCATATGCATATTTTATTTATGCATAATATCAGGCTTGAAAATTGTCGTTTTAGTTTCGGCTTTAGCTTTCCTGTATTGTACATCTCACTTTTGGAACTGTAATTAGATAAAGCAGTAGCTATCCTTCCATTAAGCCAAGCATGTAAGTCAAAGGTGAAAGCTGATGCACCTCCATTTCCCCTCTCTTTAGAGCCTGTACTTTGGTAATCCAATATTATTTGAATGTATTTGTCTTTCGAGGTAAGATCTTTGAGCACTTTATACTCATATATATTTGTTTCAATAATTATGAGAGCTACTAAATCTACAGTAAGAAACTTGGTAAAAAATCAATTGGTTGACTGTCACTTGTGAGCGGCTTATGAGGCTGTACACCACAGGTTGTGCTCCGAAAAATGTGTCTTTATGCTGCAATGATTTTCTGAATCCATAACCCATTCTCACAAGTTGAAACCATGATTCAAACTGGGAATAGCACCTTTATAACTAAACCTACTCTCTACCAACGATAAAGAAGTCTCTATGTGGCTGCTTTGCGTTATGTCAAACATTTCAATATTTATTACGTACTGTGTGCTGCTCAGCTAAGAGCTTGCAATGCTTATAAACACTAGTGCTGAATGATAGTAGTCTTCGAGACAAAAAAAGTTGAGAACTCCTTTAGCTCTGTAAATCACGATCCGATATGGAAAATTCACTTCATTTTTTTTTTTCATTTTTCAAATAAATACAATAATACTTGTTGCAGTTGGCTTATACTGCATTTAATGCCCTTTAATTCAATATTTGTTTAATTAAAATATAAAAAATAAGCAAAATATGAAAGTTTGTTCTGTAGTATGGAAATTTAAATTGTGGATCATTTAAATGCCCAGATCTGTTTATTGGGTATCCAGGAACAGTAGTGGGGTTTAAATGACCATTGGGCAAAGGGTTAATATCCCATACCACCAAAAATATTTATTTATAAGGCATCTGTACTAACAGAATTAGTTCATAAAGTTAGGAGTAGTTTCTGGAGTGTGTTGATTAATTTCAGTCAGTAAATAATTTTTTAAATAATCTCTTCTGAAATTGTTTATCAGCTGATGTGAACAATTATTACATGAAAAATGTCTTCAGTAAATTTTATGTAAGTGAAACCATAAAGGGTGTTCTAAACCTTTTGACTCAGAAGAGATCATTAATGCATGTTTCACTATGTTCAATTTCTAAATGAATTAATATTGAAACTTTTTAAATATTTATGATTATGCTTATTTGCATTACAGCATACTCATGGCATATACACACATGTTCATACACATTTTCTTTATTTACTCATTTAATGTTGCCCTAGGTGAGGTGGTGAGTATAGTAAATTATATATAATTATAGATGTATTTTGGGTTACTGAGGTACATACTGTATAGTTCTAGTGATCAGTTATTGAATGAATGCCAAGTACTTATGTGAATAAATGCCGATTTATTATGAATTACTGATAATGATAAGATATAAATTAGTTGGTAGATGTGTAGAAAGTCAAAAGAGTAAATAAAAAAATCATTCTTACTTTATCTAAATTATTTTCTTCTATGAAATGAATTTTGTAATAATTACTCCTGGTTAAGGACTACCTAATCTATATTTATAGATGGCCATTATAAGTGAAATATAGGCTACTACATGTGCACATACATATTTCTAATACCCATAAGAGAGAAATATATTTTCAAGTTAATTCATGATAGCCACTCTTTTTAAACTTGGTTTTGAAGCAATGAAAATTCTCACATACTATTACCCCTAAAAAAATAAACACATATACAGTTATATGCAGGCATACATGCTACACCATAAGCACACAAACTGTTTGATGCCATTCCCTTACCTGCCACCATTTTGCTTTTCTCCATTACTTGCTTTGCCAAGATTTGATTAAGTTGCAATATGTGCTCTCGCTGTTTCTTTTCTGCTGCTAACTTCTTTTTTAGAGTTGAGGACTGTTCCTCCTCTTCTTTCTCTGCACAGCAATTAAAGAATGCAGCATTATATAATAACAGTCTCATTTTTTAAGTAAATGCATGCAAAAGCTAGCAAAACATAAAAATAAGGCTTTTTATTGCTTATGGCAGCTTTATAATGTCCTTATGTTATAAATGAAGATACAATCAGGCAGCTTTTTTATTCCTACTAAAATACCACCACTTATCTCTCTAGACTTAGGAAGAAGTTTCAATATGTAGTCTTTAATTTTGATGATAAATTAAATCATAAATATATTGATTATATTCAGATTCAAACATTGAGCTGGGTTCACTTAGTCTGAGTTAATTCTCCCAGAATTTTTTCTGTATGGTAGTCCTTGTCTGCAGAACCAAATGGTGAACCTTTTTACTGAAGAGCAGATAATATTGCAGTGTAATATAGTCAAATAACATTATTATGTGAGCATTTTATGTTACATTAAGATGACTGGTTCATTCAAACATAGCTCTCAGCATGTTTAAAGGTCACACTTGTTAATGGTGAACATAGATAGGCTCCATGAGCCCTATTTCATATCCATCAACCACAAAACATCATAGTTGCCAGTGCAATGTAATACCATTTGCATATTTCATTTAAGAACTTTTGAAAAATAAGACATTTTTAACAAATTCTGTTGGAACTTATACAGTGAAGCTTGTTAAATGTAAATTATAATTAATCTGTCATCTAACACACTCTTAACCGGTCCCACCCTATTTAAAAGTAAGTGAAGCATAAAAGTGTGTTAGATGACAGATTAATTATAATTTACCATTTGCATAGTTTTAGAAAATTAATTATATAATTAATAATGTCAGAAAGCTGTCATTTTATAGAATTACAAGTCGATTTGCTAGTCTCAAAACTGAAGAGTACAGAAAATGATACATCATCAAAAAAGTTCAAATTAATCATTAATGGCAATGATTTGATATATTTTATAGTAGAAAACAACTGTATAGCAATATTGCAAAGTCAACAAAGAAATAATCAAAGCTCAATTCCATCACATTCAGAAGCAAATTGAGCATGAACTTTCAAGGTAAATTTGCAAGCACCTCAAACTGCAAAATAAAATGCATGAATTAAAACCTAAAATAGTAGACTTTATACAAACAAATACAAGCATTCTTTAGGCTTATGCCTTCTGATAGTCTGGAATTCTGATTTCAGTTCATGGAATTGTGAAGAATGACCAATATATTATCATACTTCAAAGAAGTGTCTTTGTCTCTTCAAATGTAGTTTCTAGACCATAAGGGATCTTTTGATATGCCACACATCCAAGAAATACAAAACATTTTGCACCGAGAAGAAAAAGATGCGACAGTGGCCTAGGAATTATCCTGATTTAAATTGTAAGGCCTTCAACAAAAAGAAAGAAAAAGGGAGGGGGTACTGTACAAAAGAGCAAGAGCATTTCATTTATGATTTAATTGTGACTCTATGAACAATATGCCAAAAGCTGACCAAATCCATGACCAAACATAAGATATTGATAAAAAACAAAGATGGTCGATTCTGTTCAATATTCAAGGCATTAATGCAATTATTTTATAATGCATTATACTATGAATAGTATATTTTTCCAATTTTAATTTATGGTATAATGAGCATTACTGTAGAATTATTTAGCAAATTTTCCCATATAATGTGCAAGACAAATTATTATGGAACTTCTGGGAAGGTGCATGGTTCTAATAAGATGTCCCTGTGTAGAAACATTAAAATTACCATAATATGGAAGAATAGAACAGTTTTCTTTGCCAAATGACTGGGCATTAAATAGAAAGGTTGTTGTTAACATTTAAATTATTTTGCGAGTTTTTTCTGCATTTTAAAATATATCGTTACTGTTAGAATTGATGCTGTTATTCTCACTGTTATCAGTTTTGTTATATTTTAAATTGGTTTGGCATTATTATAGTTCCAGCTGTAATATGCTATTCCTGTCCTTTTATTGTTCTTATTTGCATTTTCTTAATTTTCTCTGTAGTGGAATAGTTAAGCATGATAAAAGCAGAATGCATTTGAATAGTTGTATCTGAATGCAAGTATATGTATAACTTTAAAAAATGAATTTCATGCCAGAATTAATATAGTGAAGCAATTAATTTATTGTAATTATCTAGTGAGTCAATTTAATACTCCTAAGCTCAACAGTCAATTAACTAGAATTTTGTTCATCTTATACTATCAAGACTTATATAACTTGTGTGTAAAAACCTGAGCTCCTTGTGTAAGTGCAATTCTAAAATTTGAATAAATTACCTTTCCAAAATAAACTTTACGTATAAATAGCAAATTTTTATGAGACATTCATTAGTAGGTTAGTAAAACACTGTAGTCAGTGCAAAGCATAACTAGTTTGCCTGGTAACTTAGGCATTTCAATAAAAAATAGCAAATATGCACACAAAAACACCTTGTATTACATTATTAGGCAACCTGCATTTCAATCAACTTCTCTCATCTGCACTTAAAGCGAAAATGTTCAGATGAATGAATATTTTTCAGAAAAACTTTTTTGTTACATAGCATTTTGTAGAAGTTGGCACATGGGCAACTGAAATTAACTTTGGTGATTAACACTGCATTTATTCCATTTTTAAATAGCTTAATTTTATTACTTGCCCACAAGGCATTCATGTATGCAAACACTCCTTTAGATAAGAGATAGAGGCTACAAACTCAAATATTTTGGGAAAATTTGGAAATGGAACATAATAGAGCTGAATTGGATAGGCATTTTTTCCACCAAATACTGGTCACACAACTGTTTCAAGTTTAGTATATGTTTCAGCATTCATTAGTTTTATATTTTAATGGGGCTTTGCCCATTTTCCTAAATATTCAACAGAAAACTAGTTAAAAGTATAAACAATCTATCAAAATGTTGCTACTACTGAAGTACTTCTGAAGCAAAATCCCCTTTTTCCAAATTTCCAAATATGGTTGTAACAGCTGATGCAATAAAACTATTATTTCCCCCAACACAAATTTGTCTTTAAATAAAATAAAATGTAAATTACCTAAAAAACTATGGCTTTTCATTCTTTGTATAGTTGAGTAATAGCTTGATGCTTGGTTGTGGATAGCAGAGCTATGTCTCACAAATTGTTTACAAAGAAGAATTACATGACAAGTGGGAATTTAACTAGTGATCAAAAATAGGATTTTAGAGGTAAAATATACCCATACGGCATTTAACAGCAGGAAATAGAGCTAACTTTGTTTTATGCACTTTAAGTTTGTGATTGCAAAGTTTGCATTTTAGCAGAATTCCTAAAATCTTTTAGCACTAAAAGTGTGAAAAAAAAAAGCAACATACATATCTTTGAGATTATACTTTCTATCAATTGAAAGAAAATGAATTATATTAATTAATACAATGCAGATAAATTTCTTACACACTTCACCTCTTGTATTTAAGATAGAACATGATTCGGGAACCATCATTCCCATCCTCAGCTGTATGTCGATCCTGGTGGTGTAGTGGTAACCATACTTGCCTTCTAAACCCAAGATTTCAGATTCAAACATGGCCAGGATTGATGGATTTTTTCAGGCGTAAAAATCCTAAGTATGGCTTCCTTCGGAAGGGAAGTAAAGCCGTGAGTCCCGTGTCGTACATTTACGGCACGAAAAAGAACCTTGAGCCTGAAAGAAGAGGCCTCTGAGCAAAATTTGTCGGCCATTTCACACCCTGAATTGAATGGGACACTGATGACCTGAGATGCTAAAGAGCATCCATAAATAAAAAAAAAAACCAAAAAAATCCTCAGCTGTTCACCCACCTTTCCTGGTACTTGTGTTTGTCCAGTGGAAGCTATTGTATTGTATGTGGCGACCTCTGGTAGATATGAAATGAATTTAGAAAAGTAATTCCACAGCGGAAATTCATTATGGTGTTTCAGTTTTTTAGAATAAAAACATTCTCCCAGGTGGCCAAGTTTATTTAATTCTTTAAGAAGTTTTATCTTGGGTTTATTTCATGGTTTTGACTCCAATAATGGTGTGCTGCTGCTGACTTTGTCTGTTAACTACACAAAAATACAGATAACTACATAAAAAAGAACAGTTTCTACCAGAACCACACCAATATGCAATATTCAACAGTTTGGTTTTTAGATTGGTGAACATTCCTCCACAGTCCACAGAATACAATAGATAGTATAAACACATCATGAACACAGCCATAAACAACAGTTTTAACATCTCTGCCATAATATAAAGGATCAACAAGTACAAATTCAAGAAATCCATAAAAGAGACTTCGACCCTCAAGGTAATCAAAGATATGCAAAGATATTGCAAATTTACTAATGACCCACAATTGCACTACAAATTCAAAAATATTTTCATAAAGTTCAATAAAAAGTTAGCCCTGATCAACAGATACAATATAATATCCAGCACCTCCGAGGATCAAAATTAAAAGACAAGATACTCGCAGAAAAGAAATCAGGAGTATATGCCATAGAATGCTTAGACTGTGAGTTGAAATACATAGGAAAAACTAAAAGAAATCTGACAATTTTGAAGAAAGAACATTTTAGAAATATAAAATTAAAACAGATGGAAAATTCAGCAGTAGCACACCATTATTGGAGCCAAAACCATGAACTAAACCCAGAGATAAAACTTCTAAAAGAATTAAACAATCCGTATGAATTGGCCACCTGAAAGAATATCTTCATTCTAAAAAGTGAAAAACCGTAATGAATTTCGATCTTCCGCTGTGGAATCACCTTTCTACATTCATTTCATATCCACCAGAGGTCACCATATATAACACAAAGCTTCCATGGGACCAACAAGAGCACCAGGAAACAGTCGTTCAACAGGTTGGTTCCCAAAAAATGTCTTTACTTAAATATCGTAAGTGAAGTATGTAAGAAATTTACCTGCATTGTATTAATTAATGTATAATATCTTCACTGTAAACAGATTCAAAATTATACAAAGTGTCCTATGTTTTTTAGATTTGTGTCAATAATATCTTAACAAAATTATGCTTTTTATGCTGAAAGTTTCCTCTTGGAATTTAAATGCTTCAATAAAGTTACGGTTTTCTCAGTTTTATGAAGCACTTTGATTCTACGAGGACTATTGTGGGAAAAAGTCTACAGCTGCATGTACATGAAGGTTAATGAATGGCATTCACAAAGAAAATAAATTGTACAGGAGATTTCCTCTCCTATGGAGGAAAAGGTGAGGAAATATAGAATATATGGTATCAATGTTGACACTGGTAGAAAATAGGAATATTAGTCAACAAAAGTAATCCTATAAAACAAACTTTAGTAATATTGGTAAGCTATACTAGCTTACTTTTAACCTTTTATATTTTCACTTCACTGCTTAAATTTAATTAAATTTAACTTAAATTATTCTATTTACAGATTCAGTCAAATTCTATGTCTAGCTAATAAGCAGGATTGCATATTAATGGATATCATTGTATGATTAGTTGAACTACACACTCTTAAAGCTTCACTTACTTTTTATAAATGTATGGAACCGGTTTCGAGAACATTTGTTCCCATCTTCAGCCATGCTAAGGTTCAACTCACAAGTACTTACTCACTTATACAAAGTAAGTGAAGCTTTAAGAGTGTGTAGTTCAACTAATCATACAATGATATCCATTAATATGATTGGCTTCACTGTGTTTAAGTTCCAATTTTACATTTAAGGATTGCATATGTTTGTCAACAACCTTTGGAATCTGCAGCTGCAATAGAAGTTGTTTCTGACAGCATTTTCCTGATGGCTTCTGCCTTCTTTAAACGCTGTAATTGCTCTTCTGCAGACAGCTCAGGAGCCTGAAATATTTAATTATAGCAACATTAAATGCTTGTTTATTCTAAAATAGTACAAGTTAATTTATTTAATATATAGCTATACTAATTATGAAAAATTATACAATAGGAAAAAAAAAAGTTTTTATTATATATATTTGAAGCTGTGTAAACTGTGCAATTCTGTAAACCTTGTATTTATTATGAGGGTAAGTCATAAATCATGGCATCTTTTCTGAAGGAACATGACAAATCTAAGTTATACGATTCAAAGTACATAGCATTAGCTGTTGAGTAGTGCCACCATCGGGAAACTGGATGTAGAAGGCCTTTATAGGGAAGAAGCAAAGCAGGCAACTGGATGTCATTGGTTTACAATGGCATGAGCAAAAGTTACTGACAACTACTTACACAAGGTTGCAAATCTGTCACAGGACAGGTCTCCCAGTAATCCATTATGTTTAGCAGTCTTCAAAATAGTCTCCAAGTGCATTGATGGTTCATTGCCAGCAATGGGGAAGGCACAAAGTACCATCTACTGCATGTGAGCTGCTAACACCTTGCATTCAAATGCTGTTAAAATGTCCACTTAATTAACAAAACATTTCCCATGCATGGCTGCTTCACTTTGGGGGATGAGATCATAGTCACAGGGACTGAGATCAGGCAAATATGGCAGGTGTGGAAGAAATTCCCATTCTCACTACTGTAAAAGATACTTGACAATGTAGGCACATTATCATTGACAATAATGGCACTGTTCAAAAGTTCTGGACATTTGGTGCATATGGCACAGTGCAATTGTGTTACCAAAATAAAGGAAATCCTGTAATACTGGGCAGTTGCAATCGTCCCCTCATGCATTGCATGATACACAAGCACACCTTGACTGTCATACACCAAAATGACCATGACTTTTGTTGGTGAAGGAATTTGGCAAAACTTGTGTTTGCATGGTGACACAAGGCAATGCCATTCACTGGACTGTTGTTCAAGTTTTTGTACATATGCCCTTGCCCACATTTTGTCAATTGCAATGATGTGATCCAACATGACTTTCCGTTCTTCCTGAAATCTTGTCAAATTGATGCAACATATTTTATAGTGAATTCACTTCTGTACCTCACTTAATTGATGTGATACCTACTTTGCACAAAATAAAATGTGGTGCACTTCTTTTGCCAGAATTTCTGTTTGCTCTTCTAATTCCACAAGTGCGTCTATTATCACTTAAGCACATTCATACATCCTCGTCTGCAGACACAGGATGCCTAATGCATGGCAGATTGGCAATCTACATTCTGCCCCATTTAAAGGCCTTTCTCCACCTTGCCACTGTTTGATAGGGCAGGGCACACACACTCAGTGCTTACTGTAGCTCTGTGTAGCATTCTTGTGCATTCTTGCCATGGAGAAATACCATTTTCACATAAACACATTGTTCACTCTTTGTGGTCTCCATTCCTGACTACTGTCACTCTGAGATGTACAGCTCTGATGACTTCATTCGAGAGTGCAGGCCATACACTTTCAATTGTATATCTTAGATTTTTCATGTTGTCTCTTATTTGTGAGAAAAAAAATAATTGCCATGACTTAAGGCTTATCCCTCATATGGTGAATATTGAATAAATTTATTCATTCATGTACTGCTTGATATTTGGCAGTAAAGGGCCATGCAGTCACACTGGCATTTCAAAAGTAAAAAAAAAATCTTTGAAGCAAAAGCTGTGAAGCATGCAGGAATGAAAAGTCACATTAAAAATGCAGAAATGTTTTATATGCTAAGAAGAAAGAGGATTCAATTTTTAATCATCATTAAATACACTACAGTAATAGATGGATGATGCGATGGGTTAATTCAACATTAATATCCAATACCGATGCACCCTCTTTGACTATGACATGATGGTTTTTCCATATCATATTCTCTGCAGTATGTTGTCTTCCATTACTGTCATAAATGCCTAACCATAGATAAGGATTTGTTGTTGATTTGGTTTATTTATGGACACTCTTTAACAGCTCAGGTCATCAGCGTCCCATTCAATTCAGGGCGTGAAACAGCCAAAAAACTTTGCTCAGAGGCCTCTTCTTTTAGGCTTCAGGTTCTTTTTCATGCCATAAGTGTACGACATGGGACCCACAGCTTTACTTCCCTTCTGAAGGAAGCCACACTTAGGATTTTTATGCCAGAAAAAATTCATCGATCCTGGTTAGGTTTGAACCTGCAATCTTGGGTTTAGAAGGCAAGTATGGTTACCATTACACCACCAGGACCGACATATATATAGGTAAGGAGATTCCTTCACACTGTTGATCTTTCTTGAGCTTCTCAGTTCATTTATACACTTGTGTATGACTTATACACCAGTCACTATATGAATTTCTCATCCAATGATGAAAAGTTTTCAAGTCTTTGCTACACAAAAATCACACAAAACTTGCTCTTGCTTGGGGCTTAGTTGCAAAGGCATTGCCATATTGTCAAGCTGTTTCACAGATTACAGTGTGCCACAGGAGTGCCAATGCATTCTATAAGTAGCTCAAGGTTGCTGCCTATGCATACCCAGGATAAAATTATATTGATTATTTATTTACAAAGTTTTCCTGGTTTTTTTCCAGGTTTCCATTGAATAGATTGATATTAAAAAAATTAAAAATCTGGTGGCCACATTTTTATAAAAGGAATTGCATCAAGGGATGTTTCTATGGACAAAAAAGTTTTCTTGGTATTATCATTTTATGGATTTTCTGTGTGATTTTGAGGATCAAGCTAAAATCATGAGATATAACGCTATTAATGGAACTGTTAGAAACACCAGCTAGGAAACAAAATCCCTGTTCTTACTGTCAAAAGCGTTTACCTAAGTAAAAAAGATAAAAATAAATTACATCAAGAAACATTTTTGCCACATATCCCAAGAGTATGAAGAATTTTACAGTGCATTCAATAACTATCCCATAACTGAAGACGACGAAGATGCTCAATGTTTAAAGCTCATATAAAAATTAAGAAAAAGGCACAAGCTCAAAAATGTAATTATTAACTTTGGCCTGTTATTGCAGCTTTTGGTATTATAATTATAATAATTGGGTGTATTAAAATATGTTATCAATTCAATGAAAACTTAATATTTATAGGAGCTATACTTTTAATTAATACAATTATTCAATGATGAAGAGATGTTGTTGTTAACACCACTACAAGAGTTATGAAAAGTTATGCTTGTAGCATTTAAAGTTCACAATAAAAGGAGATCAGTACAAAAAATTAATTTTATTTCAACAAACCTTATAGAATTGCATACTTCTTTCATTCACTAGAACTTTTGTAAAATGAACTTAGGATTTTTCTCTTTGAGGTGATTCAATTGCAGTCCATGCTAGCAGGAAAAGTCAATTTATTCTGGGCACAGAATTGGTTTATGACCCAAAGTTCAAAACTGAAGATTATCACCATAAACTGAGTGGTTTAAATTATACTGCAGGAAAACCAATTTATGATCTCCAAAGAGCATTGCTGTTCTTGGCAATGCTCCATATCTCACTGTTCCACAAAACAAAGCACTATAGCAATTCCAAGAAAGGCTACATCCCATGACTAAATTATGTTAACGGAAACCTATTTGAAGCACTGCTGTTGGAAAATAAATTTTGAAAATAGTAAAATGCCTCTTTTGCCTACAGATGTTAGGGCTATAAATAAACTGCCTCATTCTGCCTGGGAAAACAAAAAGATTAATAAATACCTTGTTATTCAGTTAATAAATTTATAGATGATGATATGTAAAACATATACTCAAATTGTAAATGTTATGTTACTTATGTATCAAGGTTATGGACAATTGTCATTGCCTTATAGTTTTCTTGTTAATTTTATTTTCCAATTTTCTAGGTTGATAACCAACCTATTTATGGACATTAAGTCCTGGATGTAAATAAAACCAATATGTGTAACATTTACGAAAAAAATTACTATAGTTTCAAGGCTTATAATTCATAAGATTTAGCAATGATCTACTTTATATTAGAATTCTCTTTATAGACTAGGAACTTCTAGAAAAATTATAAACAAAATGAACTGGCTTGTTTTGCTTCCATATTCACACACACAATTATTTCCACTTCTTTATGACCAAAATAAATCATGTGACTTTGTTTAAGACCCTGTGCCAAATGTTTATCTTTTAAAGGTTTATTCACCAAACTGAACATTATCTGCCAATAGGAAACCAAAAATGTATTCTTATAACATGTCCAACAAATCAATCTTTCTTTTTTAAAAACTCATTCTCCATTATATTCAAAAAGGAAATACAGAAAACTTTGAAGTTTCAGCACATTCTTTACAGAACAACTTGAAAATTAAAATATATATATTTTCAACATGCTGGAAAAACAAGCAGAGTAACAAATTTAAGACCAATTTTGTGACAGAACTAATAGAGTGAAACATCTTATATATTTTTAATTAGCAGGTGAGTTCATTTAAGACTATTATGCTCCAATTTCATTTAATTATACCAAACACATTTCACTCATTCGTAGATAGACCTTTGAACCTGGGAATAAGGGAAAAATATTTTATAAAAAAATATGAAGATAAGGTTATGAACTTCAAGATCCCACAGAAGACAAATTAATCCAAAAGTTTATAAATGTTGATGAGAACTATAACAAGTCCTCAAACCATCCAAAAATCTGACAGTCCACTCACAGCTCAGGTTATGAGCAATGGCCTGTGAAACATGTTCTGTATAATTTAATGGTAAATGGAGCTTAAGGGTATTAAATAAATCACCAGCTAATTAAGAATAAAAAAGCAGGATAACTTTTACAGCAATAAATGTACTCTCAGCAGACTGGTATTTTAAGATTTAAATTTATGTAATATGTATGATCACAGAATATTTAAATCAAGGTATTACTATGTTAGCAAATTATATATTGTAGTTGATGGATTATGATGAATAAATGCCTATATTAGGTGGTTTTTTTATACTTTCAATAAAATACAGAAGAAAAAAATGGCACCTTGAGAAATATAGCTAGCAAAAGATAATTCATTTAAATGTGCATCAATTATGAATAAACTTGATTCTTTAGAATTATTTCTTCACATGAAGCAAACCAATATTTTAATATATGTTTCCTCATATCCACATCTGAAGAAGGTTTTAGGAAATATAAAATATTTACTTTAACTGACTTACTGATATACAATGCAGCTATTACCTATAAGAAGAATTCAGAGCATTTATCTTAAATAACGATGAGCACTATTATTTTACAAGGCAAAGAAATAACGCACAATTTTCAATTATAATTCTGTTAAATTATCTAAGGCACCTATGTGTTTTACAAGTAGAATTATCAAAAAATTTCCTACTGAAAGCTTAAATAAAATAAATTTCAATGTTTTTAAAAGATTATTAAAACAATATTTAACTGAGTCATCTTTTTTATACTTTGCATGAATTTTTCTAATTTTTATTTTGACAGCTGTCTTTGTACTATGTATAGTAAAAGACAATGTCTGTCTGCAACATCATACAATTTTCATCCTTACTTTCTGTAACATATTCTACTGTAATTTTATTGAACACTTAAGTATCTGTAATGCCTCATTTTAGTAATGTTCCATAAATATGATTAACAAATTACATTATTATTATTATTATTATTATTATTATTATTATTACAATAGAACCAGAATTTACATATAAATCACAGCTTATAGAAACATTATAAACAAGTTTTAAAGGCCATTAAGCTAGAATTATACTACTTTATTTTTTATTAGGTTTTGGTCATTATCCTTTCTGCTTCTATCTAGTATATGCACACATTTAAGTAAAGCCTAAGATTTCATTCACTAAAACAATTAATAGCATAGGTACCCTACCTGTTCTGGAATATATCTTTCTGGTATCACTATTTTATTAGGGGTGCCCAAGATGCTATCAATTGTATTCTCATTATATTTGAAGTCCTTGTGACTCATAGTGGACCTAACTACATCAGGAGCATTCAGTCTTGGCCGTAGAGCTCGCTCCATATCAAGGTCATCACGTGATCTTGCTGAGCCCTGTAAGAAAAGGGATAAAACACTTTAATGATTTTTACATTAAAATTCAACCACAAATAAGGGCTAAAATTAATTTAATTAGTCCCCATTACCTTATTAAAAGAATTAAAGAGTGCCCTTAAATGAATCAAGTTATTAAAAGAATACTCTATTTTATGTATCTACTTTTATTTTCTGATATCTCTAAGAAATTGTAATTGCTTAATCACATATTGTAATTACGCTAATTTGCACATCTTTGCTTTGCAGCTTTAAATACATCATTTAGAAATATCATAGTATTTTAGATTAACTTAAAACATGAAATACTCTATGAAGGAATAGTATTAAAGCTATTTTAAATGTTTTCAATTAAGTTAAATACTTTTAGGTCTTGAATAACCATATTATGATAGCACATTTTGAGGTGCCCATAAGGCAGAGGGAGGCCAGTAGGGGCATAGGTAATTTTTGTTTATTTGGTTTATTTGTGGACGCTCTTTAACATTTCAGTTCATCAGCATCCCATTCAATTCAGGGCGTGAAATGACTGAAAAATTTTGCTCAGAGGCCTCTTCTTTCAGGCTTGAGGTTCTTTTTTTTGTGCCGTAAATGTATGACAAGGGACTCATGGCTTTATTTCCCTTCCGAAGGAAGCCGTACTTAGGATTTTTACACCTGAAAAAATCCATCGATCCTGGCTGGGTTTGAACCCGCAATCTTGGGAGGCAAGTACCATTACACCACCAGGACTGACTGACTGATAGGTAGTGCATTATATTTTAATTATGATACAGTTGCTATAATGCGTGGGGAAAGTTACATGATTTTTGGTGGTTGCATTATAAATCATGCACTCATTAACAATTAAAGAATTTAAGATCTGTTTATTAAGGAGCAGTCCACTGCCTGAATGTTTCTCAGATTAGAGGCATTATAATGATATGGTTTTCTTATTTCATTTACAGCCTATGTTGTTGAGTAACTATAATTCATTATACTTAGTAGTGCTGCTTTAGAGTCACTTAAGATAACACTTATGCCTTTACAGTAGATTTTCTAAAGCTGCTCTAATGGCCATTATTTCACCATCAAAATTGTTAGCATATTGTCCCAAAGGTGTGTACTGATAGAAATATTCCCAGTATATTCCAAAGCCTGCATCTCCATTTTTAAGAGATCCATCTGTACATACTCTGCACCATGTATCAGTCGGATAACAGTTGTTTAGTGCTATCAATCTTAATGTCTCAGGTGGACTGTTCTTCTTGGAGACCATTGAGTCCAGATTTAGTTTCATGTTGATATCAATATGTTGTAAAGAATCAGTTGGTGTAATGACAGGTTTGGTGCTTATTTTTAACATTTTGTCTAAATCTTCTGTGAGTATGTAATTTTTTAAAGTCTGTTGTGTTTTTTAATTGATGTGTGCTGTCAGGAATATGAAACCATTTATTCCTGTGTTGATTACTTTTTAATTTCTATCCTAGTATAGCTATTTTAATATCTAGCTCTATTTTAATTGGAAGGTTGATAATTATGCTCTGCATTGTAGCAATTCTTGTTGTTTTAATGGCTCCTTTATTATTCTTAAGGACCTAGACTGTATTGTATCCAATTTAGTTTTAAGTTGGTTGTTTATTGTGGACATTATCTCACTTCCGTAGAGCAGATTGGGCTTTATGTATCTTTTGTACATGTCATTTAGGAGACCTATGGATGCTTCCCATTTGATGACTGTTAGTTGTTCTCATTCACTTTCTCAGTTATTTTGTCAATTGTTCAGAGAAGGAAAGATTTTTATGAAGTGTTATGTCAAGATATTTTGTATGTTCTTTCTCTTGTAGTAGTTCATTATTGATTTTAAGCTCTAAATCATCTGTAGTTTGTTGAAGACTGAAAATCTGGAAAACTGTCTTTTTAGTGTTTATTTCCATATTGTTGGTGGATGCCCATTTTTCCATGCTAATGATAATTTTCTGCATTTCATTTTCTAGTTTTTTATAGTGTTGTCTATTCTTCTTATTTTTTGGCAAATCCATAAGGTGATATCATCTCCAAACAATCTCATATTTGCCTTTGAGAAGTCAGCTAATATTTTGGTGTCATCAATGAAAATATTAAAAAGAATTGGACTGGAGAACCTTGAGAAAGGTCTATTTTACCATATGCCATTTACAGAGAACATTATTCCATTTTACAGCTATGTACCTTTGTGATAATAGATCCCTGAACCATCTCAACATGTTTCCTCTTATCCCAATATTACTCATCTTATAAATAAGCTTTTCTCTCCATACTTTGCCAAAGGGATTTTTGAAGTCAGCAAAAGAATAAGCATTGCTTCCTTTTTACTGAAAGCATTTTGAATATCTTGTGATAAACGTAAAACCTGATTAATTGTTGAATAGTGCTCTCTGAAACCTGATTGATGGTCTGAAAGGAGTTTTGAGATTTCAGATAGTAAGTTAAGCTTATAGTGACCATTATCTTCATTGTTTTAGCAAGTACTGAGGTTAAATATATAAGCCTATAACTGTCTAAGCTGTTGGTTTGTCTTTTTTCATAATTGGAATGATTATGGATTTTTTCCATAGAGTGGAAATACTATCTTTAACGTTCCAGATCTTGTTGAATATGTTCAAATAGTGCTTTTTTGGCTCCGTACCCTAAATTCTTGAAGTATTCACTATAAATTTTGTCTGGTCCATGGCTTTTTTGTTCTTAAGAGATGATATTGCTTGGTTGAGTTCATGAATTGTAAAGTTGTCATAAAATAGATTATGTTGGCCTGCAAATGCCTTGAGCTTATGCCTATTTAATATTTTGTTTAATTTACAATTGTCTCTATTCAATTTAGTGCAATTTTGTAGTGAGTAGCAAATCTTTATTGTGAATGGGGACTTTGTTGTTAATAATAAGAGGTTTTTGTTTTGTTTCTGGAACATTGTTTAGTTTAATAATATATTTATGTACTCTAGTGTTATTATTTCTAAAGTCAAGGGAACTACAGAATTTATTAAATGACTCCTTCTTAGCTTTTTTACTTCCCTGTTTAGAATTGCAGTTTTCTTTTTTCAATCTCTCATTAAGTTAGGATCTGTTGTTGCTTCTGCTATATTTCAGGCATTCTTGGTTTCTTTTTAATGTAGATAATCTCTGATTCCAAAAAGGAATACATTTTCCTCTGGGTTATGCTATTTTTGCAGCATTAATCAGTTTTTGTTAACTTCATTGATTAGTTTTGGCAGAATTTTCTCCATGTTCAATATCTTCAAATTTTTTTAAAGTGAGTTTTCATAAAGTTATTCAGTCTCATTTTTGAAAGTTTCATTTCTTCAGTTGACTAGCTTTTAAATGACTCATTTGTGGCTGGATGGTTTCAGTTTTTATTATTCTAAGGCTATCTATGTCTTCTAATATTCTTCTAGTGGTATTGTTGTTGATTTAGTTTATTTTCGGACACTCTTTAGTATCTAAGGTCATCAGCATCCCATTCAATACCGAGCATGAAACAGCCGACAAATTTTGCTCAGAGGCCTCTTCTTTCAGGCTTGATGTTCTTTTTCGTGCCGTAAATGTACAACACGGGACCCATGGCTTTACTTTCCTTCCAAAGGAAGCCATACTTAGGATTTTTACGCCCGAAAAAATTCATCGATCCTGACCGGGTTTGAACCTGCGACATTGGGTTTAGAAAGCAAGTATGGTTACCACTACACTACCAGGGCCACAAGATGAAAACTGATGTAATATTATGCAGTATGAGAAAACTGCATAACTTTTATCATACCTTTCAGCATTCAGAAAAATAGCTTGGTCGTTTAAAAGCTCTCAAATATTTGAACTGGGTATAAATAAAAACTGCACTAAGGTGGAAAGAAGTACAAGAAAGTCAGGAATCCATATCTGAGGTGGATCAAAATATTGTCAATATTGTGTCAGAAAATGAACTCTTTGATGATGTTGATGATCCATCCATCGGTCCTGGCTGGGATTGAACCCATGATCTTGGGTTTAGGAGGCAAGTATGGTTACCACTACACCACCAGGACCTTACCATATCAGGATTTGTTCAGTCCCCAGTAAAGTGAATAAAATTTTTTGGTTCATTGTTTTTGTATATTAAATTGGCCACATTTGCTTCCTAACATTCTTTAATTATTTTTCCTATTGTACCCCCAGTGCTTTGAATGTCCATCAGATCTTCTATTATTAGGAATTTTGGTTAACTTCTATTAGGCAAGTTGGTGGTTATTTGGGGGACTGTATATACCAAAAATTGTATATTCTGCATTCTGTAACCATATTGATCAAGAGATTTCAGCATAGTCTGTGGAGTTCACAGTTTTTAGTATAGTTTTGTACTTAAAAGGGAGTTTTTGTCTCCTACTAGTAAGTCACTTGACACTTGTTGATGTTTATATAAACAATATATGTTGTAGTTTTTAAAATTAATGATTGTTTAGAACTAATAAATGTTTCTATTGAAAAAAACACATTTACTTTTTAAAAATAAATGTTATCAGTTATTTTTCCCAGTGCCATGAACTTTAATCTATATATGTTATTCTTCTGTTTTCATGCTGAATTGGTTTTCAAGAACTTCAAAAAATTTTTACTTGGAAAAAAAAAAAAAAAAAAAAAACTGAACAGTTTATGTTAGTAAGAACAATCAGCATGTATAATATTATTGCATATTTTTTCTTATTCAAAGCAATATTAATATCAACAAATATTACAATATACAATTATGTAGTCAATTCAAAGAAAAAAAAAAGCATAATTTCTGTAAGATCTCAAGCTTATATTATATTTGTATTTATTATTAAAGTTGACTGACACTGTAGCAAAAAATTATAATGAGAGCACAAAGAGAAAGTAAAAACTATCAATTTACATCACTATAGAATACAGAAACAGCAAACCATGCTAATATTACCATCTATGATTCTATGAAAGCATTTTTATATTAAAGCAGTAGCAAACAGAATACCATAATTGGAGAACTATCCATGTCAAAGAGAGGTCGACTGCTTGAAACAGTATGATGACGCCTCTTCTCTTTGGGAACAGCACGTCGACATGATGCAGGTTGATTCTCTCCTTCTCTCTTACTAGTGGATCCTGACATCTCCATCACAATAGCTCTTGCAGCTTCACTCTTGAACACGGGAGATAGATGTGGAGAATTTGAAGTGTCCCCTCCTACTCCAAACAGTTGCTCATGTGCAGTGAGTGGATGGGTATTGCTGGCGGGGCTTCCTGCACGTGTGCTGCTCTCTGTGCTACTGCTACTGCCACCACTGCAGCTCTCAAACTGTCATGTCATGCAATGTCAGGCAACATAGAGCATTCCAAAATAAACATCATGCTTATAACACAAAACATGCAATAATGTTAATTTAGGACTAAAATATGTCATGCTTTCTTTCATAACTCCACTTCAAAAACACATTTTTGAACAAAGAAGATAATTCAATGATGCAGCCTTAAAATATAAAGAAATGCTGATTTAATAGATGCATTCCAAAGCAACAACAGATAAATAATTGTATTCTCCTTATTAATGATACAATATACACATTTATGAGCTGCACAAAAATAATTTTATTCATTTATGTATTTCATTAGTGATTCCCCAAATTATTTTGTAATCTTTTAACATCATTTCACGTCTGTTCTATTCAGTTTTTCCTTTTTTCTTCAGGGCTTTTAGCCATTGGACTTGGATAGCCCACTTAAGGCACCTGGCCTACCCTTTCATCATTCCATATCACAAATGCAATTGCTTGACTCAAACCCCTTATTTGATACTATAATTACTAGAGGCTCTTAAATTGACCAAGCTAAGAGTAGTTACTGATTTTTTAATATGCAATTATTATAAAGTTGAGAATCTTTTCCTCTGGCTTCATTTGTTTATTTATAATACTCAACAAATTGCTAGGTGAAATACACTTTATCAGTATTGTACTTACGAAGCTGTTGACAATGGAGTGGTAATATATCCTAAACTTAGGTACTCATTTTTTATGTTAATGGAATTTCAGAATCCACTCATTTTTTACACTAAACTCCACTCACACAAAAGTAAGACGCGGAAATTGTTTGAATTTTGGAATTAACAGAAAAGAAAACTACATAAAAAATGAGAGTTATAACCCCAGTCCACATAAATATGCAGTTTTTCACATTTTGGCACACAGGTTGGTGAATATTCCACTCACAGAAGCAGAGTACAAAATAGAATACAAACAAATAATACAGACAGCTATAATGAATGGTTTCAACAAAGACACAGTGATAAAAATTATCACTAAATCTAAAAGACAAAAAGGGATAAGGGAAGTTTCCACACTGAAAAACACAAAAGAAGAATATAAATTCAAAAGTTTCACCTACCATCCAATTTACCACAAGTTCAAGAAAATTTTCAAAGAACATGGAATAATATTAGCCCCAAAGAACAGATACAACATCAAGAATTTATTAGGTTGCACAGTAAAAGACTCCATACCAACAAAACAGAAATCAGGAATTTACGAAATAAAATATGCAGATTGTGAACAGAGCTAAATAGGCAAAACAAAAAGAAATTTGGAAATTCGGAGGAAAGAACATTTTAGGAATATTCGGTTTAAATAGATGGATAAATCAGCTCACTTTTGGACCAAAAACCATGAAATAAAACTGGGAATTAAACTGCTGAAACATCTTCACAACCCATTGGAGTTATCCACTTGAGAAAAAAATTTCATATTAAAAAATAGAGAAAACCTAATGAATTTCAAGTTTCCTCCTATGGATGAACTCAGCAACTTCCTACTTCAACCAACAGAGGCCACCATAGGAACATCCAGTTGTCCAGCCATCATTTCGAGTAATGGCGGTTCAGTGAGCAACTGAAGATGGGAGAGATTCTCCCGAAACGCATCTTACTTTTGTGTAAGTGAGTGGAGTTTAGTGTAAAAAATGAATACCTAAGTTTAGGATACACATTATCAGTTTTGGGTGTTGCAATATTACATTTATTTTATACTGTGCCTGTATTTTTTTAAAAGTATTTTTATTGTCATGAACTTAAACATATTAATAAAACATTTTTACTTATACATTTACAATGTTTCAAAATATATGCTTTTAGTAGATGTTGTGAATATAGATTATAATTAGATAAAAAGAAGTTGTTCTATATTAAGAAAAGTGTGTTTAATTTAATTACTTTGATATATTTTTTATGCAATGCTTAGTGCTGAAATACTGTTTCAGCAAATGATATCCTACTCTACAATATAATGGCACTGCTTATAATCACCACTTAGCCTATCAAGTCTAATGTTTTTTTCTCATTTAATAAATACCTCTTTGATGTTTTCTGACATAAGACATATTTAGAGAAGGAAATTTAGGTGAGATAAGTTACTAAGGGGCAATGAGTGTAGAATTGCATATGCATTAATTTGACTTTAAAAAATTTAAAATAACATCACATAAATTCAAAAATTTATTAGTTACTTTGATATGATGAAAAGTATATTCAGCACCTAGTACACAAACAAAATAAAAATTTCTTGTGAAGTAAAAGGGTGAGTAGTTTTTAGACTTTCTTTCATTTTTAAGATTAATCGTCTCTTAGGCCAGTTCACTGTTATTTAACACTATGCATTATTAGTCAATTAGCATTTTCATGTGAGATGAAGATTATGCTTAACATAAAATTAAGGATTTTATTGATATAAACATTTGAACATCTGCTGACATGGTGTTTCAGAATTTGGAAATTTGTTTTAATTTATTGTTTTAGCATTGATGAGAAAAAATATTATGCAGTCTATATTAGTATATTTGGTTTCCAAGAAACAAGTTATAACTTGGGAAAAATATGCACCACAGCATTTAAACCTTTTGTATTCCATTTTTACTATGCTAACAAAGAGCACAGTAGTGGCTCTAGGTCATATTATTCTTACTTTAACATTTAGTGTACAATACTAAACCTACACATCATTAATAATAAGTCTAAATATGAAAACTATGTGACCTCACCTCTCACTAGTGTAACAAATATTATAAAAGCAAACATCACAAAATAGATATTAAGCTTTTCAAATTTCTGAACCCATAAGAGTTAAGATTCTAAGGCCAGTAGCCCTGAACCACAAAAATCTGTTTCTATCTCTAAAAGAGTAACAAAAAATAAAAAGCACAAATATTCATAATTTAAAGCTCCTATTACCCATTGATATAACACATGAAGCAGTGTCTAATGCTAATAACACAAATCTAAATAAACAGCTAGGAATATAAACAATATGTAAAATGGCTTGCCTTCATTAATAATAAACTGACTCACCCTAACTCTGTGACGGTTAATCATGAGGTTTCTAAGCACAGTAACACTATCACTACGTGGAGAAGGTACTCTGACAGGAGGAAGAGGTGGTTGTTGATAGCCAAGCCTCTCTCTTTTGCCAAATCCTCTTGGTAAGGACATAGACCTCTGAAACTGCAGCATCACTGGGTCCTCTTCTGCAGTTACTAAATCTTCTTGAAATTGACCTAGTTTTATTAGATCATGTGGTTCTTCTTCCAAAGGACCAAGTTGGTGTTTCTGCAAATACATTATTTTTGTTTTATGTATGGAATTTCTGTTGAAAAAAAATATGCCAAGGAAAAAAAAACCTTAAAAACTATAAGACAAATTTAACTAAAAAAAAAAGGTTCATCAGTTAAAAACTCTGCTAGCAAGTTCAGGAGATGCATTATTTTTCCCGTTTGCCTTTTAGGCTTGGAATAACATTTTTTTTATTCAATCAAAACAACACCATTTACAAACTTAATTATATATTATAATTAAGTTGGAATTCGAGCATACCAATAACCAGGATGTTAGGACATGCTGGAATTCAGTTTCCTTTAAATATAATTCCAGCATTAAATTATATTTTAGTTAGAGAAAACATGGGTAGCAAGTAGGTGTGGTTCTTGTTCCTTCTGATAAACTATACGCATAGAAACCAGGAAAATTACAAACAATAATTAACTATAATTATTAATTTAATTTTATTTGTGTTTGGTATTGATTGGTTTGTTTGTTACATTCTGGAGATCTGCATATATAAGTTGAGATAAATAAATTCATTCATACAACCTTAACACACATCAATTATAAACTACATATAAAACGTTTTATATCAAGACACTGTTTCTTCATTGATAAAAGCATGTAAAGCAAAACATTTTAACAAAAAAAAAATCATAAAAGTATTATTTATATATACACAGAGCTTATACTTATTTGCAATGTCAAGAAACTAATATGAAATAAGCAAAGTTTCAGCTAAGTTTTGTAACTTTTCTCACTAAGGTGCAAATAACATTTGGACACCTTTGCAGCTGTCTTTGGAATCATGAGAGGGGGATTTTTCAGTGCAAGAAGTGCATGCTGCTATAGGTGTATAGCTAAAGAGATTTCAGTTATATGCACAAGGTGATAATTTTGAGAACTGATGGGAGAACAACATATCCAAAGCAAATGAAAAATATATTTAAAAATTTTGCAATTATAAATGTATGGCAAGACTAGGTGTACACATTATATAGATGAAAGTGAACTCAGTATCATAAACAAAGCTGGTAATAGAATTAATAAAGGGAACAACAAATTCTAAATACATGTTTTTGCATTTCTTAGCATTTTTTGAAAAAATAAATATTATATCTCAAAACATATAGCAAAGTTGCTTAATGTTCTGCATTTTTAACTTACAAATTTAGAATTGCAGATACTCGATAAGTGCTTGATTGCATTAGCTTACTGTAAAAACAAATTCATAGCTAGCATTACTCACATCTTTAATCATTATTAGGATCAAAAATATAATGGCAATATTAATCTCAGTGTTATCAAATCAAATTTTGCACACCCAAACTTATCACGTGAATTAAGGTCAAAATGCTTTGACATGTGAAAAAATAGCAAAGGACATCTATTCCTTTTTGTTATCCATAATAATAATAATAATAATAATAATAATAATAATAATAATAATAATAATAATAATAATAATAAAATGTACGAATTCAAACATTTTAACATATTACAGCCATGAAAGATAATGAAGAATTATTTTTTTTAGCGAAATAGCCTGTTATTAGCCAAAATGGTATTAGAAAATTTTGATTCATTTATAGCATGAAATCACCCCTTGGTGATTTCATCGTGGTGATCAGTTCCCTTGTGCTAAAGTTCCAAGACAAAAAATATCTTGTCATTTACAAACCTGTATCATTCCAATGCACAAAAAATTCCCAATCTTAATTGTATATTTTGCTGCAACCTATTCTTATTGCATGTTCATATATATATGTTTGCACGTTAAATGCAAAATTTATATGCTTATTACCCCATGATAATATTCCACAGTCCCAATTTAGCCAGAGAATTTAGTATTACATAATGGTGCATCCAATTGTGTGTGTGTGTGTGTGTTGTAATTTTATAACAAATTTTTTAAAATTCTGTTGGAACCAACGCAGTGAAAAATATTCTAGGGAACAAAACTTTAAATAATATCCCAAAAGAAAAAAATCAGGGATTTATAAAATATTATGCAAAGAATGTGACAAGATATATGTTGGAAGAACTAAAAGGAACTTCGGAACACATTTAAAGGAACATCTCAAAAACGTTAAGTACAAACAAATAGATAGATCTGCAATAGCGCACCACTTTTGGATAGATAAGCATGATAGAAAAAAAAATGAAATAAAGTTGCTTAAAGAAGCACATGGACAAACAGAGTTAGATATATGAGAGAGAATTTACATTTACAAACACAAAGATCATCTTATGAACTTTGACATTCCTGCGGAATACAATACAAATTTTCAGTTCACAAAAGTACCGCTAGGGCAAAGCTGCAAGTCCTCTTAGAAAATAGTTTCTCCAACCAGACGTCAAGTCGATCAAGAATGGAGCGGATTCTCTTCGAAACTGGTCCCACTATATTTTAAGAGTAAGTGAAGCACTAGTGTATCAGATTAGATAATCATTTATATGTTATAATATGTTATCTTGTAAGCTTTGCTAAGCATTTTATGTTCATTTAACTCTACTGTTTTCCCTTCCATGCTACAATCCTAGTCTTTCTGTGAATGCCAAGCCTTCCTTTCTGTTTACCAGCATGCCCTGTCTCACTATAAGGATTTAACACTTATTGATGCATTACCCATTTATGTCGCTGAAAATTGCCTTAGATATAGAAAGATAGCTGCAATTACTTGGCATAAAGTTCATACACCATCAGTTTATGAACTTAATGGCATTTATTACTTTATTTAGTTTATTTTCAAATGTTAATTTAGAGCTCTTACATTTCTTTTGCATCCTTTTTTCTCCTGACATGTTTCAACAGTTTTCATGCATCACATTTCCTTTGATATTTCAATATATATTTAATTTTTACCACTTTTTTTTTTTTGTTTGTTTACTGTCTTTGAAGAAGAACACATAGCTATTCAAAATATTGGCGCTAGCTGTGTACAGGGCTGCACTGTTCATTTATTTTTGAAGCTCTTGTTGTTGTTGTTGTCGTCGTCGTTAGTTTTATATATAGGGTGTTAATGACAAAATAATTTCAGAGAGTGTAGAGATGTCATATATCAGCAATTTGAGACAGGCAATGTATGGTTCACAAATAAACACAACACAGTTTTATGGTGCTAAACATTTTTGCATCAAAATATATACAAATATTGATTTTCCCCAGCTTGTTTTCAGCATTTTCAAGATTAATCATTCTGAACATCTATTAACTGCCTTCTTGAATTATGTAGCCTACTCTAGAGGGAGCTGTTTAACTGCTTGCGTGGCATAATACATAATGCAAAAGCTAATGTTCCATATGCTGTGAGTTCAATTTTTGCCATGCCATTAAATTTTTTTTATCTGACTGAATTGCTGTGATATGCATACTAAAGAATCAAGAATACCATAATTCTACCTTTTGTAATGAAGGGTTGTAATTATATGAATTTGTATAAGATTAAGTGTATAAATTGAATACTCTTAAAACGTAGGCTAAAAGCTATATTATCAAGTCCTAGTCAAAAAAAAAGTGATAAACAAAACTTGAACTCCAAAACAAATGACCACCTTTCATAAGCTAATGTCATAACCATGGCGCCAGAATGATATGTTCAGAAATCTCCCTTTGTTATTGGTGTTATGCTTTCAAGGAGCATTCATTAGCCAGTTTATGTACTGGCTCTTTAGAAACATATAGCCATAGCTTCAAAATTTGAACAGATAGGCCATACATTTTCTATTTCAAAATGCTTATATATATGACAACTCTGACAACTCTATGCTCTGAAATTATTTTGGTATAATTCATTAAAATCCTATACATATATAAAACCAAAACATGTTCTGTTTAAACAAGAAGTAAGAAACACTAAAAAACATACATATACATTCAATATTCAAGCAACTAAATATGTATTCTTCTTCACAGCCATTAAGTACAAAATGAACTGAGAAGTTATGCAATGGAATGAAAGAATCAATACTGACCGGGAGTGATGTTATATTTTTCATATTCAGTACATTATGTATATACACACAAACATATGTATGCATACATAAAACCTACCTCTACAGAATTTTGTGCTGCTTCTGCTTCACCATCCTCCAATATTGTGACTCGCTTTCCACTCACATTCCCATTTGTTAGTGGGATGCCTATGTTACCACTTCTATCTCGATCCCTTTGTCTTCTTTCAGATTCTCGTTTCACAATCCGAACAGTTTTTATCTCTTGCTGCTTTTCTCGAGGTATGATTCCTGAGAAGGTAACAGGTTAATTAAACATTAAAGAAACTTTCTTAATTAGACACATGTATGTATAAGTTTCTTTAATATCATTGACCAACAAAATGAACAACCAGAGAATATAAGTTTAGAAACAAAAAGAACTGTGAGTTGTCTTTAAGATACAAATTAAATCTTTTTAGCAGAAATTATTTTCTGCATTGCTGTGTTCAGAACCATACCATTTTCTCCTAGTGAGTACCGATGAGTTTCTTTTCCTAAATGGAACAGTGGTGTTGGGAGAGGAGGAGCAGAACACGAGGAATGGCATAACCAGGGTCCAGGAGAATCAAGAGAGATGAAAGAAGGGACAGTTGGAAAGAAAAGATGCAGAGTGATATGGTGGAATCAATGATAGTGTTTAATGAGTTAAAGTGTTAGGATAAATAAATGAAATGAGTAAGAAAGATTAATAGTGAACTTTAAGTAAAGTACATTGTTAAAGAGAAGTGATTAGTATGATTGAGATGAGTTAAGGAGACTTGAAAGATTAATAAGTGTAATGTTTAAATATTTAGTGTAAATTTAAGAGAAATTACTATAAAAGTACTGGATATCAGTACATACCGCCGGTAACCAGTGGTTAGTAGTATAGTAATGTAATAAATAAGGATTGAATAGCCAGCTACCAGCTATAATTCTTACTGATAATTCTATAATTCTTAATGGCTCCCAGTAGTTTTGTTAATTTCGTAGATTTTGTAATATTAAACTGGGAAGTAGTTTAGTAAATTATTTTTTGATTTAATTTAATTCATTCTGAGTTATTTTTACTATTTTATTATATTATTTTAATCTAGTTATTAGGAAATTCTGTAAAATAATGTAGTGAGAGATTATTGTCTTATATAGTTTATAATAATAAATGAAAAATTTGATGTACATGCCCTGGTTTAGGATTTTATTTACTTATTTACTTTTCCTAAACGTTCTTTATGCATAAACAGCATAATGCTATGTCATATTTTATAGATCTGCAGCTGTTGAATATTTTACCATTTGGAATCTAACAGCCCTAGATGCCTTAGCATGGAATACTTTTATCCAGAAAAGAATCTTTTTAGAATAGATCACTTTCCTTTTGTTACTTCAGAAGTAAAACTTTCTCTGCAGCTGCAAAGAATCAAAGTAATGAAATTTTATTACAGAAAAGATTTTATTTCATCTATATTATTCACTTTACCATAGAGAAAGGTATGAAACATTTTTTAAAACAGTGTATCCTCATAGCTCATGTAGTCATTAAGGGAATTTCATTTGTTAATGTATTATTTTTTTCATCTATAGATCCAAAGATGGCTTACCAATTATTTGGGGGGGTGGGGGAATTTTAGCATCTGAACTATTGAATTTATACAGGACTTTCATGTAAAAACTATCCCGCATGCACAGTGCAGTGTTTGGAATCCCATCAGCTGCAAAAGTGCTCTCCATGCTTTCTCCTACAAATGGGGTAGTTTTACATGAAAGCAATATAATACTAAGCTTCTACTTAACTGACAAGCCTGGATTTTATTTCTAGCAGGGATAAATTATACAGTGCAATTTATTTAAGTTTTTCTCCTAGTAGAAAAAGCATTTTCCAGGTAGCTTTAAGCATCAATTGACTGTGAGAGTATTTGCATTATCATTAGTTCACATAGTTATGGAAGAATTAGAAAATAAGTACCTAGACGGGGAATTTGTGAGTGTAGGAGATTTTAATGCTAGAGTAGGAGAAGAGCAGAGGCAGTTGTAACAGAAGAGGAAGGGAGGTCTGCTCAGGATAGAGCAGGAAAAAATAGGGCTAATTAGATTAAAAGGGAAAAAGGAAGTGTTCACTATGTGGAAAATAGATAAGAATAAAGTTAAGGCTTTACTGTGTCAAAGACAAAATCATATATAGAAGAAGTATGAATTAAAAAATGGGATAATTTATTGATAGTAATTATGACTATTAAACATTTTTTTGAAAATGGTAATAAGGAGTTTTTGAGAAAATTGGAAGACTATGTATGTAAGGTAAGAGGGACGTGGGGGAAGAAAGTTATTAATTAAGGCAGAGGATATTTATGAGATAATGTTGAAAGGGGTAGTCAATGGGAAACAGGATCTATTACATATGTACTCAGTGTGTTAATTATATTAGATACTAAAAGGGGGGAAGAAAAATAAAAGAAAGAAAAAATGCACTGAAATTGTATGAAGAGAGTGGTACAAATTGTGAAAGTTGAGGTAAGGGAATTATGCAGATATTTTCTGTTTATGTAAATTTAATTGTAATGTGGTTTGCTGGAATAAAATTCATTCATTTATTCACATAGTTCAGTCAATGGAAAACTTATGGCACCCCATAGTTCACAATGATACCAAAAGCTTTAACAAATGGTTTCTTAGGTGGATAAGTTGATGAGGCTCTTTAATAATATACATATTAATTTATAAAATGCAAATCAACCTTCCACTTCATAAAGTTCAGTCTTTCTGGATATACTTTGACAAGCAGGAACTCCATTATGTATGAATTTGAACATGATCTACTGTTTGTGCAGCTGATGTAGTAAAACAGCCCATTTTCCATGCAAGGAAAAAAAAAATCAGAATCTTATATTATAAAACTGATTATTTACATGCAACTATGGTTTTTCTAATACCAAAATTATAGCCAGTAGCCCTATTAGTTTGCTCACTTCATAAGAATACAATAGATTTTACAAGATTGTAAATAATATAATTACTTTAATGTTTACTTTTGTTCTTATATATGTACAATATAAATTGGATAAAAATATGCATACTCCTTAAAATAAAGAAAGCAAAATGCAAAAGGCAAAATAAAATTTTATATAACACAAATAAGAATAAGTAAATCTCTTTCTCTAAGCAAGTTTGCTCCTGAACTTCTCAAAGATAATTTTTAAAGGCATTTGTTTAATTTTAATAAATAACCTGTTTTTAATGTTTCAACAAAAGAACTTTATATTCAGCTAAGCACTGTGTAAATAGTAAGCTGCATTTATAAAAAATTATGAACTGAAGGAAAAGTTAAAAAAAATTATCATAATAATTGCTGCTACACTTTTTCAATAAATTATTATTATCACCTCTACAACCACTATAATACCGGTTTGTTGTCACCATCATCATGATCATGGATTTAAAAATGCTTATGAAATCATAAAGCATTGCATATATGTTTGTCATTATTTGGCAGTTTGCTTTGTAGAATATCTTGTTAAATCATCTGATAATTTTGATAAATGGAACTAAACAAAAAAAAACTGTTTTAACTATTATTGACACATTACCGACAATGATAGTAATTTAATTCACTGCACTGTAAAATATTGGTCTATATTTTCAGTAAAACCATCCAGTTGTTTGAGCATATTTACATTTTTTTACTAGCAAAGGACCTAGTAGATGCAACTGAAAATAATTTATCATTCAACTTACCTTTGTTATTACTACATCCCATGATTGGTGTTGTATCACTTATGTAACAATTTGTAACATTTATATTGGCCTTTCTGTATCTCATAAGAGCATTTACAATGTTGATAAGTAGTAAATGTTATCCATTAATGTACATTTGCTTATTTTAGCTTCACACATGATGCAAGCCCATGCTACCAGCTATGTTTTCTTGTCATGCTCAGTTAAGTTAAACACTTAACAACCAGCTAAACCTAATTTGCATCAGTTAATTACTCTGACCTCCCTCATCCATTCTGTGCTCAACAGGGACATACAACACACAAAGCCCATAAACTGTTGTGTTTCATATAGGCTATTAGTTTATTTGCTGACAATGGATTTGATCATTCAAGTTTCTGACATTGTCAAGAGCTAATTACAATATTTATTCCCCAATATAGCTTACCATAATTTATACTCATATACATACTATGAGCTATTTTCATGCATTGTAATTTTATTAGTACCTTTTATACTATTAAAAAAATATAAAACTACAAAACTGAATCCAATGCAAGCTAATTTCTATGATATTTTCTATTTATATCTTCAATAGACCTGATTATATCAGAGAATGGTGCAGAAAATAATGTTAAGCAATAATGGTAATCAAATTCATATCATTTAAATATTTGTATCACTAAAACCAAAGAGCCTTTTAACTGTTTTAAACTCTTATTGTTCAATAAGAATAAAATGATATATCCCTAATGATAAAAAATTAGGAATCTATAAAATTAGCTGCTTGGAATGCAACAAAGTGTATATATTATTTAAACCTCTGCGGCCTCACTCTTAATGAACAAGGAAACAAAGTTCAGAAACATTTAAACTTTATAATGATAAAACAGACTTAACATTTCACTCTCTAAATTTAAAAATTCAGAACATGTTTTGTGATGGTGTTGATGATGTAAGCAAAGCTCTAACGAAATATGTCCTGAATTTTTAAATTTAGAGAGTGAAGCATTAAGAGTGTTTTAACATTATATTAATAGTTTAAATCTTTTTAACTAAATCTGTTTCCTTGTTCACTAAGAGTGAGGCCACGGAGGTGTTTTTTAAGCATTTTAAAATATTTTATCTACTGGAGATGGAATGCTTGTTTTATTTTTCAGAAAAAACTTTGATTGGGAAAGCTACTTATGTCAGATGGAAACTGTTTATCCCTGCTTCAATGCAGTTTCCTCTTATAATATGAAAAAGGATTTAATCTTTTACATTGGCATGCATTTCTGAGTTAACAGGAAAATACACATAATAAACAGCTGAAAAGAAAAAAATAATAACCATATCACCAGGTACAAACAAATAACATACCATAAAACCTCTTCATGCGATCATCAGCTTCATTTATGTCCATCTGCATACAGTACTGCTGTCCAGCTTCTATACTTCCGTTCAAGATAGCTTCCTCAGATGGTGGAGGCGGAGGTGGAGGTGGGTAATCTGGAGGCAATTCAGGAGGAGGTGGTAGTTTAGGAGGCTCTATATCTTCACCATCCATGAGACTTCCATCATGTGTTTTAGTTTCTACTGAATTACCAAACAAATAGACAGAAAGCTATAAATCCCAATATTAATTCAATTTGGAATCAAACACAGTGAAACACACATTAATAATCTCTGCCGAGTCAAAATATTTAGAACACTCTTTATGGTTTTGCTTACATGAGATTTACTCAGGACATATGTTTCGTGGAACATTTTCCACATCATCAGCTGTTAAATGACTTTTGGATCATTCATAGCAGTTGGGTAGGTAGGTATCGAGTTGGCTCTGGTGGTTGTGATAAACTTGAATAAAGAGCTGCCTGCTTCTGGGATGTCAAAATTCATAAGATTTTGCTCATGCTTGTTTATATAAATCCTTGCCCATATGTTTAATTCTTTTGATTGCTGAACAGTTTTTAATTTGATGCCTTTTTCATTCCAAAATGTGCAGCCAAAGCTGATTATCTATTTGTTTGTAATGAATGTTTCTCTAATGTTCCTTCAACCTAATGCCTATGTATTTCTTTGTCTTTCCTATGTAGATTTTTCCACAATCCTTGCAATTAATCTGGAAAATACCTGAGGGTATTAACAAAGACATTGACATGTGCTGGTTTCTCATGTATTCTAGGTGAGTACATAGCAGATAAAGAGCTGGTAATAATAGAGAAATTAAACATAACGGACAAAAATTTTGTTAGGAAAACATCAGAAAAAATACTACAGGAAATTAAAAATAATAACTTTGGCCCAAGATCTCATCTAAAACTAGTAAAAGCTCTTAATAATAAAGACGTGATTTAGACAAAAGCTTATAAAGGTACATAATCATTATTTTAGATAAAGAAGACTACAAGCAAAGGATGTAAGATTTATTAAAAAGTGAGGAATTTGTCAAAATAAAAATAGACCCATTGGATAAATGCATTGAATCCAAAGATGAAGTTTTGAAAAATAGTACCTTCATTCCAAAAATAGATTGATACAAAATTAAGGCCCTTAACCCATCTTTAGCTAGAATATATGGCTTTCCAAAGATCCACAAACCTGGGATAAGTACGAGGCCAATTATTAACAACATAAATTCTCTGATCTATCATTTAGCAAACTGGTTATCATTACAATTTCACTCACTACCTAAATTTGATAGCTTAAATTTAAAAAACTCAATGGATCTCATTAACAAAATCAAAGATAAAAAATTATCAATGAATGACACACTAGTTTCTTTTGATGCCAAGGCCCTATTTCCTAGCATACCACAGAATAAATTATTAGTTTTTTTTAAGAAAATGGTTACAATCAGCCAACCTAACAGAAGAACACATCAAAGAGTACATCAAATTCACTAAGTTGTGCATAAATCAAGCATTTTTTATATCTGAGGACAAAATCTTTAAACAGAAAGCAGGACTAGTAATGGGCAATTCATTATCACCTTTCCTAGCTGACTTATTCATGAGCTATTTTGAGATGCACATCACTAAGATTTGCTTCACATTTTTAAGGTTTGAGAAGATATGTAAATGATATATTTGCCATTATAAATAAAAAGCATGTGGAAGATGTGCTAAAACTTTAAATCTGCAAGAGCCTACAATTAAGTTCACTGTCAAAATACAAACAGATAATATGTTTCCATTTTTGGATCTGAAGATAATAAAATGTAATAATAAACTTGAATTGGGCATCTACTGAAAGGACATGCATACAGACAGCTATATCAAAGCCCATGATTTCAATCCAAGATCACATAAGGAAGCAGCATTCAACAGCATGACATGCAGAATAATAAATATACCACTGAACAATGAAGAATGCAAGAATTTATATCTACACATAACAGAAGTCACTAAATCCAATGTGTTCAGCAAATAGATGATTAACCAAAAAATTAAAAGATTCCAAAAACAAAAAAGAATTAAACAAATCACAACTTTAATTTAGCAGGGGAAAAAACATTTAAAAAGTTCACTTACCACCTGTTAGCCAACAAGAAATTTCAAAAAAAGTTCAAGCAGTAAAATATCATCTTATCACCTCAAAACTGTTACAGTGTAAAACATTTATTAAAATTAAACAAACAGATTCGAGACCCAAAGAGAAAAAAATCTGGTATTTACCAGATTAAATCTAAAACTGTGAAAAAATCTATGTAGGAAAAACAAAGAGAAATATAGGCATTAGGTTGAAGGAACTTTGGAGAAACATCCATTATAAACAAATTGGTATATCAGCTGTGGCAGCACATTTTTGGAATGAGCACCATTAAATAGAAAAAGGCATCAAGATATTAAAAACTGTTCAACAATCAAAAGAATTTAAACATATGAGAAAGGATTTGTATCAAAAAACACGAGTAAAACCCTATGAATTCTGACAGTCTGGAAGCAGACAGATCTTTCTTCAAATTTATCACTAGACCACAAGAGTCAACCCAACTACTATGAATGATCCAATAGTCATTTAATAGCTGATTTGGTTTATTTACTGACACCCTTTAACATCTCAGGTCATCAGCATCCCATTCAATTCAGGGCGTGAAATGGCAGACAAATTTTGCTCAGAGACCTCTTCTTTCAGGCTTCAGGTTCTTTATTGTGCCATAAATGTATGATACAGGACCCATAGCTTTATTTCCCTTCCAAAGGAAGCCATACTTAGGATTTTTATGCCCGAAAAAATCTATGGTCCTGGCCAGGATCGAACCCGCGATCTTGGATTTTAATAGCTGAAGATGTGGACAACTGTTCCACGAAATATGTCCTGAGTAAATCTCATGTAAGTGAAAACATAAAGAGTGTTCTAAATATTTCAACTCGGAAGGGATTAGAAAGCTACAAAAATTATGTGTAGTAAAAAAATGTTAAAACCTTTGACTAGTTTCAGATTTTTTACTACTTTTCTAAATGTTAAGTTATGCAAAATGAATCAAAGAACTTAATCAAAGTGTGCATCCTACAATATTAGTACCTAGTATATAATTTTATACATGAAGAGTACTGTACCAAAACTAGTTTTCTCCCTTTTTTTAAGAAATTTAATTTTTAGTGCTTATATTTACATTTCATAAAAGTACAATTTAAATCTGCAGCAATAATATTAAAAAATGAGTTATCTTTCATATTAATATGATGTTACAAAATGTGAGAACTCTGTGAAGCTGGCCAGATCAAACCAGAGTACTGCAGAGCTGATGGCGATAATAAGTTTTTGTATTTTTCCAAATCCCTTTTTGGGAACCTGTATGTAATAGCAAGGCACTAGAATAGACGAGTATTCTTGTCTGCCATTTTTACTCCTTTATTTCGGAGCAACAGTTGCACAACACAAACAAACATGCTCATCAAAATTTTTTAAAAATTGTAAATCTTTAACAAAGTTTTCATATGGAACTAACATAGTGAAGCTCATGTGAATTGAATTCAATCTGTTGAAAAGTTAGTGAAGCATGAAGAGTGTTAAGACGACAGATTCAACAAACATGCTGATGCTTATAGCACCATCATTAAGCGGTGTATATTAACGCATTTATTTCAATTTTAGGCATTTTTTTAGATAAGTTGCTTAACTGAAAAATGTAAATATAATTATAATCTATAATTTTATAACTTGTTATGATTAAATACAAAAATTATGATACTGAATTCTTATATACACATAATGTATTTGTTATGTGTTGCATAATTTATTATTTATAAATCACATAAAATGAAACAAAAGTTGTTTGTACATATGTGTACGTGTGTACAATATGTATATATTATCCAAATTATAGGTTATGATTCTTTCATAGTAACATTGATATTCATAAAAACTATTGAATCAATTATCATGACGCTCAATCAAATAAAGATTTATTTAATATTTTTATAAAGCTACTTAATTATCACTGTTACTTATAACTACAACTATTACTATTATCTATACATACCTACACCAGTAAACACTACTTATATGGAGCTAAATTGTCTTGCAGATGATAATACCTACATCTATAGTGCTCTAATAATAGTTCATTCAAGCATTATTGATTGTCTCATTGTATTACTGGAACTTGATGCTGTAAAAGTATTCGAAAAATTAAGTGGACGTAGGAAAAGAAAAGAAGATAAAAGCAAAATACAGATTGAATTAAAAAATAGATAGGTTATCCATATTATTATTGTAATAGCCAATCAAATGGGGATTAATATAATAATTATATATAACCAACCCTCTACAGTTGTCTATTCTGCTTCTTAACATCCACAATGTATTTGATTATTTAAATAGTGTGTAGATAGCAAACAGGAATAAAATTTAATTCTCTATCTTTATTTTTATAAATATACTGACATAGAACAAAATTTAGTTGCATTTAAAATCTTATGCTCACATAAAGAGCACTTCCACCTGACAACATTAAACCCAAACAGGTCTGCATTAGAATATATGTTTTCAAGAAAATATACGAAGGAGCAAACAGGTAGGTCATTAGAACACCTATATAAACTAAGAGGGGAAAACCAGAGAGGCCCAACCAAAACAGCATTATTAACAGATGATGATGACGCTTATGATAGAAAAATAAGTTTCAGAGTACAGATTAGAATTCTATTCTAGGCCCAAAGAGAAAAAGAAGAAATTCTAAATATTTGTAGTTAAAAAAACCTCCTAAAAACCAACACAAAAGACAAAATTCTGCCAGGAAAAGAATCAGGCATTTATAAAATTAGTTGCAAAGACTGCAATATGAAATACATAAGCAAAACAAAAAATAATATTACTATACAATTAAGGAACACATGAAAAATGTAAAATATAAACACACAGAAAAATCAGCAATAGCAAACCATTTCTGGCAAAAGAACCATGAATTCCAAAAGGAACCAAAACTCCTAAAAGCTCTTCAAAAGCCCATAGAATTAACAGTGTGGGAAAATATATTCACAAACAAAAACAAGGAAAATTTGTAATCTTAAAAGAAGTTAGGAACAGTGAAGTTGTTACATATACAAATGAGTCAGCATTAGGTGACACTAAAACTTCACTAACTGGTTAATTCCTCAGAACATGTTTCAAGAGCATTCATCATCATCTTCAATTGGGAACTGACTAACTCTAGCAGGTGACGTAGTGGTATCTGGTGGTTCCATTAGATAATGGAACGGAAAGTCAAAATTCATAACTCTATGTTTATTTTTTAAAAAATCTTTTCCCATATTGCCAATTCCTTAGGATTGGTGGTAGCTTTTAACAGTTTGGCTTCTCCTGCAACGTCATGATCGTAAGTCCAAAAGTGATCTGCAACCGCCGATTTATCCACTTGTTTATATCTTACATTTCTGAAGTGTTCTTTGGTCCTTGTCTCCATATTTCATATTGTTTTGCTTACATATATCTGATTATGGTTCAAACAATCTATCCGATAGTGTGGATTGTGATCAGATATATGTAGGCAAACCAATATGAAATTTGGAGACAAGACCAAAGAACACTTCAGAATCGGCGGTTGCAGATCACTTTTGGACTTACGATCATGACATTACAGGAGAAGCTAAACTGTTAAAAGCTACCACCAATCCCAAGGAATTAGCAATATGGGAAAAGATTTATATTTTAAAAAAATAAACATACAGTTAGGAATTTTGACATTTAACCAATGGACTTCCTGTTCCATTATCTAATGGAACCACCAGATGCCACTACGTCACCTGCTAGAGTTAGTCGGTCCCCAGTTGAAGATGAGAGGGAATGCTCTTGAAACATGTTCTGAAGAATTAACTAGTTAGTGAAGTTTTAGTGTCACCTAATATTGACTTATTTGTAAAAGGAAAATTTGGTTAATTTTGATCTCTCAAACAATAGTAACCTCATCATTAAGTTCATAAAATCAACAGAGCGACATCTTAATACCAAGCTGGGAAGCAGATAGTGGAACAAAATTGGTGAAATTTGAGTGATTCCCTCAATAATAATTTGTTCTATTATACCACATTTCAAAGTGAAAATTCCCGCTATTCAAAACTATTTAAAAATGTTTTTCTATATGTAGAGCATAATACTGACTAATATGAAACCAGAACAAGAACTATTCATCATTTTGAAACAGTATTGATATATTGTGCATATCCCCTGGTATTTTACATGAATGCTGGTATCAAGAAGTGTTTCTTATTATTAAACCATTTAATATGTTATGTGTACTTACATTGAACATGAACAATATATACTGCTGTGATGAGGAAGTGATAAATGGTTTTCAATATGCTTATGCAGTTGTACCTGTGAGCCACACATTGTGTACATAACTGACTGCTCCCAGTGTCGTCTTTTGTCCATGCACATATCTCTTCAGCTCCCACCCATATCCCCCATGGCATATCAGTATTTACTGCCATGGGTGGCTGAGGTCGTTAAGGCGCAGATTTGCAAGCAGGAGATCTGGAGTTTGAATCCTGCCAGGACCATCCTTTCTGACTGAGGTTTTTTCCAGGTTTTTCTCAGTCCTCATAACTGGCAAATGCCGGGGAGGTACCCTAAAATTAGGCCTGGAACGTTTCCTTCCTTAAAAAAATCCTTTCCCAATAGATTATTTCATTTCATGTATCACCAGTGTTCACCGCTTGTGGTGCCCCAGTAGTAAAATTTCACAAACAATACATCGTGTTGCATTCAGGCCATTCACTGTCCTTGTTGAAAATAATATGAATGTTACATGCATAAGAACTAATATGAGTGGAATTTATTTATAAATTTAACAGCATAAATATTTATTTAAAGACTACTCACCTGTTCTCTTGGAACTTAGTTCAGTATTGACATAGAGAGGTGCATGTGAAGGGGTATCTAGAGGGGGAGCAGCAACAGGTGAAATCTTACTGCCAGGTGGAGATGTCTGATGTTGTGGACTTGCTGGTGAGTCTAGACCATGATCTAAAGTGACCAGTGAGTCCAAATCAGTTTCTAGCCAAGTACTATGATGGCGCTTTCTTCCAGGTATTGGACCTGCACCTAAAAAGCAGAAATCAGAACCTTAAGAAACCAACCAAACCTTAAAAAACATTTATACAAAAAATAAGTACAAAAAACAAATACATGCTTGCAAGTGCCAAAAAGATCAGCAAGACAGACTGTTTGAAAATAAGAGAACACTTTTAACACATAGGTATAACACCTGTAGAAGTAGAAAAATAGAAATGTTATTGCAGCATATAAACTCAATCCATGAGTTTCAATCATTATCATAGATTACTTCACTCTTACAATTGTTATTTACAAAACAAGTTAAATCAAGACAAAAACAAAATAACATGCATAACAGTAAAAGATTACTAATGAGCATGCACACTATTTAACTTTACATTACAATACATCTATTCTATACAAGTATTTGTTAATTCAATATTTTTTAAATCTGTTTTGAAGTTACTCCTTTGCTTCAGTTTTAGGGAGCTTGATAATTCATTATAGAGTATAATTCCTTTTACAAATGGGTTCTGTTCAGTCAGAGGTAGCAATAATCTTTACTAACTCCTTCCAATAAACATATAATCTTTTGTATGTGCAAAAAAGTGACTAACATTACAAGTACTCAAAATGATTAAAATGATACTGTGAATCATAACAGTATTGAAGCCTTTGGTTCTGTATTCTGTATGCTTTCTGGTAATAAAGTGCAAGATAACTAGTTTAACTCCTAATGCTAATGTGCTCCGATAATATAATAGTTATAATGCTGCTACAGCTATATTCAAAAAGTTTTGGGACTGAAACTGTAGAAAAGAAACCAGTGGCACTCCAGGGTGATCACTTAGTTTCATCCTTCCTCAATTTCTCAAAGGGTGTCACACTTGCATATGTTTATTACTTTGAAGCAAAATTGATTTTCCTACTAATCACATCCTTTAAAATGGAGCAAAATGAAACAATTAAATTTTGCTTTTTATGTGGTAAGACTGCAGTTAAAACATATTCAATGATTATAGAAATGACTGTCTAAGTTATAGCAAGGTCTTTGAGGGATATGCATGATTTAAAAATGGTAGGAAATCATTAGATGATGATCCTAGGGAGGACACCCTTCAACAAGCACCACTGACAACAATGCCAAGTGGATATATGCTTTATTGGCCAACAATAATGGTCTAACCATCAAATTGTTTTCCCAAGAGAGCAGAATGTGTTGGCAGCACTCACCATATCATGCGCAAAGTGTGTGGCAAGAGAAAGCTGTGTGCAAGGTGTGTTCTACACAAACTCGCAGTGGAGCAAAAGGAACAATTTATTGTCTTCCAGCATTTAAACACTGTATCTAAAGCGAAAATTTTCCAAGCTTTCCAGCACATCTATGAATGTTTCAAGGCATGTATAGAAAGAGGTGGGGAGTATGTAGAAACCTATTTAGTCAAAATGTCACAGAATAACATCACATTTCTTAACAACAGCATTATTCATCAATAATGCAAGTTTCTATAACAATGGCATTGCTTGGACTTATAGAACCTTCAATGAATGAAGGATTTTGCATTTCATATCCAGAAGACAATATGTAAGAAACCAGCTAATTGGATCATACATGTCTTCTTACAGACTCCTGGTACCTTTACTTCCTCCTGCATACAATACTGAAGTCTACATATTGGAGGTGGAAGGGAACTGGAAAGAATGCACCAATAGACTGTCCATAGTTGCTATTCACACCACTGAATTTTTTTATTTACAGATCATCTTCAGAGCAGCCAAGAGGTTCCAGACCATTATGGGATTTACTGTTGGAGCTTACCATGTCTGAATCACTAATAGTACATTCAGGCAAATAATTGTGTCCACGATAAAGAGAGGTGTAAAAAATAAATTTAAGGAATTTATTTACAGTCTCTCTTCAAATAAAATGAATTTAACTAGATTTAAATTTTTTAAACTTAAATGTAAATTGGAACTTGCACAGTGAAGCCAATCATATTAATTGATATCATTGTATGATTCAGTTGAACTACACACTCTTAAAGCTTCACTTACTTTTCATAAATGTTTGGAACCGGTTTTGAGAACATTTAGTTCCCATCTTCAGCCAGACTAAAGTTCAACTCATCATCAACTCAAGATTTAAATTATTAAATTTTAATAAAAGTGACTAGTGAAAAAGAATTAAATTATACAACAGTGAATTATGTCAATGAATAAAAATCTACACTGTGTTACATTTCTTTCATTTGTCTCCTCAGTAGGCCATGGCCATAAAGAGTATCTCAGCAAAATGTCACTCTAAGAAGCCTTAAGTCCTCACACCTATTAAATTATAAAATCAGTTTCTCTTAAGCAATTCTGCATTTATCTTTAAGCATTAAATAATGCATCATTCCATTCCAATATCCAGGCCACTAAAACATTGTACTTGACAACATCAGTTTATGTAATGTTGACTATGCTGTAGTTACAACACTGCAACAGCCACAGCTCTGAATGGCTGATATTGTAGAGTTTTCAATTTTCCCTATTCACTTATATACAAATACCACCATGAAAGACCAAGGTCGTTAAGAAGCTGACTCATGAGCAGGAGGTCTGGGGTTCGAATCCCCCCAGGACCATCCTCCCTGACTGAGTTTTTTCCAGTTTTCCTCAGTCCTCATGAATGGCAAATGCCAAGGTACCCTAAACTTAGGCCTGGAACATTTCCTTCCTTAAAGACCCTTTCCCCATTTCATTTCATTTCATGTATCATCCGTGTCCACTGCCTGCGGTGACTCAGTAGTAAAAATGGGCATTTAAAGAAATAATAAAAAAAAAAACTTTTGACAGTGAGAAATCTAATAAGCAGGAAAAAGATTCCAGCGGTTATAAATATGTATCTTCTCTAAGAGCTTTTGGTGTCCTTGTAACACCTCGATGCAAAGGATTAGGCGTCACTCATCTATGATTCACTCTACAAATGACCTCTTTCGGACAATTTCTAACTATACTAATTAACCAGTTCACTTGCAAACATGTGATAGAAATCAGCTGCATGCATAATAAGGAAAACTGCAACAAAGCAGATTCTAAGTCACAACTGACTGATCAATAATATACTTTATAGTTCGTTCATAAGGTGTAACAGGTAACATTTCTTATTAGTTAATATGTAGCATTGCAAATGAAAAGGTAGTTGTCAAGTGCAAAGTTTCAACAGCCTGGGTATACAAATCTATACTGCTGCAACAACATTGCTCTTACCTGCTACTCCAGTAGGCCCTGGACGTATCTGTTGAACAAGCGTGTGTGATTTCTCAGTAAGATGGCGCACCTGAAAGCTCAGCTCCTGTCGCTGACGTTGCAAGTCCCCTACCAATTGTTGAACTCGGCGCAACTCAGCTTCCAGCGCTGCTGTGGCACCTGAATCAGGAACCTGACGTTGTTGCTGTTGTGCACCTCTATGAGAAGCCTGAAGTTTCTGTCGCAGAACTACTAACTCCTGTTCCAGTCTTGCATTCTCTGCCACAGTCTCCTCCAACTTCTAAAAGTTTGTATTACAAAATGTTTAATAATAATGGTTAATAAATGGAGATAATTGACTACTTATGGAAGTGGGAGGCATAGACATTTGCAGAAAATTTTTTAACTTTTAGGCATATTCACAAAAGTTCCAGGGGAAATAAAAGAGGTGAACACATATCTGATCACTTGCAAAATATTTGTAGTAATTAAACAATATTAACATAAAAATTTTGTGTATGTGTGTGAAACAGAGAGAGAGATTGGATGCAATGGCAACTTCAGATATTCTCTGGTATTCAATCTGACATTGTGTATTTATGAAAATTCTAATACTTCTCATGTGCACTTTTAATATACACAAAGTATAAACTTTCCTTTATATTTACAGTAATTGCTGTCATCAATAATAATCAGTAATTAGAATAACTATAAAATAACATAATCTGGTATTACTTCTGACAAATTATTGTATGCTATAAACTTCTTGATTGTCAGAGAAATCAACAATAAGAAAATTAAAAATACTCAACAACACATTGCCACATATGCACTCTCTTAACAAACCATTTTCAAATGTGAATTAGCTTCCAAATTGAATGCTTCTGAATGTTGACACAAATTTCACTTACAGTGTTTTTAACTAGTACATGTTTCAGACTTTCATTCCATCTTCAGCTGTTGACTGATTGCTTGGTAAGTTTTGGGCTGCTTGGTGTGGTTGTTGGATCTGAGTTGCTTATGTACTGATATCTGTTGGCTGGAATAGGAATTTACTGAATTCATCCAGAGGTGAAATGTTATGTTATGTTTTAATGTTAAAATTCATTAATTGATTTTTTTTAGAATGAAAATGTTTTTCCATGTGGATTGTTCTATTGGAGTACGTATTTCTTTTAACAAAATGGCTTCTTGCTAATTTTATGATTGTGTTCCCAAACATAAAATTGCTGACTGTGTACTATTGCTGATTTTTCCAATTATTTTAGCTACACATTTCTAAAATGTTCTTTCTTCTTGGTTTCAAAATTTTTCTTAGTTTTTCCCATGTATTTTAGATTGCAATCTATGTAAGTGAAGTCCATGTCAACAAATATTCAACTTGGAATATTTCATTGCTTCACAGTTAACAGCTTCTAAACACACATAAATATTAGTGAATTATCTTTTCTAGTGCATTAACTAGAAACCAGTTATGGATTTTCCAGTTCTCTCTGAGAATGTAATTCTTTCACTGAGGTCTCTGAAGAGTCAAATGGAGTAAAATAAAATTTTAAGAGAAAGTTTGGAATATTTGTATAACGAAATGCCATTGGAGAAAGACTCAGGTCTAAACATAAATCGCATCATGTTTCATGTTCATCTAATACACTTAACTTCAGAATACTTTTATACAATATTTTTAACCATTTTGTGCATTAAAAGGGGTAGCAATGTTCTTGCTGGTATCTGTAGACTTTTTAAACATTTTACAATAAGAAACAAAGAATAACAAAAATACAGAGAACAATACATGTTGAATTTGCTTTATATCATTATGGAGAAGCTGACATCAGCATATTAGGCCTACATAGCTAATATTATCAGTATGTCAATATGTGAAGAAATGTGAAGTAAACTACTATTTCTGATTGAACTGCATAAATCATAAGTTGCAAACTTAAATTGTTATTGTTTCTGGAGAGACTTGCCTGAAGGAATCTAGGCATGTGCAAAAGAATTTTTGCTCTAACCCATCATTCAAAGGCTTTTAAATTTTCCACTAATGACATAACAGTACTTTTGAGTGTATGGTTTTTGTAACCTCATCCTGTAATCATTCTATGCAAGGTATGAAAACTACAACTAACAAATATACTATACCTTTGAATTGTGAACCAGCAGCAATCTGATTCGACTCAGTTCTTTTTCTAATAATCTTTGTTGCTTGCGGTAGCGTTCTGTCTCAGCTGGATTTGCCCGACTTTCTTGCAATTTATGTCGTAGACCTCCCAATGCTTTTTCTAGCAATTCCTGCAAACAATATATTATCATTGATCACTAGCAGTAACATACAAGGGTAAAGACAATGTTTGAGATGCATTAATTATCTAAAGACAAATGATAAGGAATTATTTTTCCTGTACAACTGCCTGAAAAATAAAACTGAATATTGTATAGTGCAAATGTTTAGTGAAAATATATTTTGATTTTTCCAAAGATTTACATTAAAATGTTTATACCAATATCTACATAAGACATTTTCTAATGTTTTATATCTTGAAGATCTAACAAAATTATTTAACAGCCATGCAAATAAAATGTATGAATGAATGAATATATGAGGAATTATAAATGATCAAAAAAAGAGTCAATAAATACAATTATATTTGGATTATGCACAATAATAAAATAACGAAATAAAAGTATGCTTATAAATTTGTACTTGCGAAGCTGTTGACAATGGAGTGGTAATATATCCTAAACTTAGGTATCCATTTTTTACACTGAACTCCATTTACTGCATAAAATAAGATGTGTTTCTGGAGAATCTCTCCCATCTTGAGTTGCTTACTGAACTGCCATTACTCGAAATGATGGCTAGACACCCAGATGTTCCTGTGGTGGCCTCTGTTGGTTGGTGGAATTTGCTGAGTTCATCCATAGGAGGAAACTCTAAGTTCATTAGGTTTTCTCTATTTTTTAATATGAAAAATTTTTCCCAAGTGGATATCTCCAATGGGTTGCGAAGATGTTTCAGCAGTTTAATTTCCAGTTTTATTTCATGGTTTTTAGTCCAAAAGTGAGCTGCTACTGCTGATTTATCCACCTGCTTAAACCGAATATTCCTAAAATGTTCTTTCTTCTGAATGTCCAAATTTCTCTTTACCTATGCAGCTCTACTCACAATCTGTGCTTTTTATTTCGTAAATTCCTGATTTCTGTTCTGTTGGTATGGAGTCTTTTACTGTGCAACCCAATAAATTCTTGATGTTATAGCTATACTCAATGGTTTCAACAAAGACACAGTGATAAAAATTATCAATAAATCTAAAAGACAAAAAGGGATAAGGGAAGTTTCCACACTGAAAAACACAAAAGAAGAATACAAATTCAAAAGTTTCACCTACCATCCAATTTATCACAACAAGTTCAAGAAAATTTTCAAAGAACATGCGATAATGTTAGTCCTAAAGAACAGATACAACATCAAGAATTTATTGGGTTGCACAGTAAAAGACTCCATACCAACAGAAAAGAAATCAGGAATTTATGAAACACAATGTGCAGATTGTGAGCAGAGCTGCATAGGCAAAACAATGAGAAATTTGGAAATTTGGAAGAAAGAAATTTTAGGAATATTTGGTTTAACCACATGGATAAATCAGCAGCTCACTTTTGAACCAAAAACTATGAAATAAAACCAGAAATTACTGCTGAAAAATCTTTGCAACCCATTGGAGTTATTCACTTGGCAAAAAATTTTCATATTAAAAAATAGAGAAACCTAATGAACTTCGAGTTTCCTCCTATGGATGAACTCAGCAATTTCCTACTTCAACCAACAGAGGCCACCATAGGAACATCTGGGTGTCTAGCTGTCGTTTTGAGTAATGGCGTTCAGTCAGCAACTGAAGATGGGAGAGATTCTTCAGGAAAGCATCTTATTTTATGTAAGTAAATGCAGTTCAGTATAAAAAATGAATACCTAAGTTTAGGATATGAAAAAGTATGGCTTGCTTTTTTTTTAGAGTAAATTTAAATATTACAACTAAACTGTTTATGAACAAAATTTTTAATTATTTGCATTATTATAAAATAGGTAATGTAAAATAATATACTATTACAGGTAAAATGTTCATGAACAAAAACTTTCATTATCTAAGTTCTTGTAAAACAATGTAGACATTGTCTTCAAACTTACTTTATCTTGTTTTAGGCTCTGGAGAGTACCAGATTCTTCTTGTAATAGGCGATCCAATCTGTACAGCTCCTGCACTTTAGCCTAAAGAAAGAAATATTACAACCAAAATTTAGAGTGAAAGAGAATTAAATTAATGCATTAAGACCGAGATTGGGAAGGTAGGCAGCAGAGCTTAAAGTCCTGGGAGCCTGAGCTGCAGTTAAATAGAACTTATAATAACATTATATGTTACAACATATACTCAAACAATTTTAAGCACAAATAATAATATGTTAAATCCAGTAGTTCTGTGACGACATGATTAACCTGCTCATCTCTCATCAAAATAGCCTAGGTTTGATCCCAGCAGGCATAAGTGGAATTTATGGCAGACAAAGCAGTGCCTGGGCAGGTTTACTTCAGATCATTCAGTTTCCCCTGCCATTCCTCTATCATCTCACTCCCACCTTCTTAACCCTTGAGCATAATGTAGTCCGCCAATTACCAGTTCACACATTTCAAATGGACCTCTGCCCCTGTGCAGAACTCTGATGCCTGACTAGCAAGTGAATTGGCATTAGAACTTCCACTTACATATGGAAATTTTATGTCCTTTTCACCTCTACCTTTGAAACAATGCTAAACTTATTTCAAATAATGATTATTGTTTATTTTAGAGACAGTATGTGACATTTTTACAATGAATACAGCATAAAATATAAGGCCAACTATTTAATTAATCCTGAGAAAATAATTAATTACTTTCAGAATACAAAATGTAATATAGAACAACTGATGTGACATTCATGTTTGTGATATTACATATTCATTACTAATAGAATTCTGAGCAGTTATAAATTCTTTTAGAAGAGAACTTAATTCTTATACCATTTTACATTCTATTAACAAAGAATTATAACTTAAATGTAAATTGGAACTTGCACAGTGAAGCTAGTCATAGTATTTGATATCATTGTATGATTCAATTGAACTACACACTCTTAAATCTTCACTTACTTTTCATAGATGTATGGAACCGGTTTCGAGAACATTTAGTTCCCATCTTCATTCAGGCTAAAGTTCAACTGTCGGATCATTCGTTGAGCTGTGGGAATGTATATTCTGCTCTGGTGGTGGTGTGATAAACTTGTAGTTTATGTTTTCATCCCCGGTAATGTTGAAGTTCATTATGCTGTCTTTGTATTTGTAGATGTAGATTTTCTCCTAGGTTGCTAATTTCATAGGTCCTTGTACTGATTTTAATAATTTTGCTTTATTTATTATGTCGTGATTTTGTGTCCAAAAATGATATGCTACTGCTGATTTCTCTATTTGCTTGTACTATATATTCCTGAAATGTTCCTTTAACCATGTGCCTATGTTTCTCTTTGTTTTTCCAATGTACATTTTTTCACATTCTGCACAGTTTATTTTGTAAATACCTGATTGTTCTTCTTATGGAATACTGTCATTAACATTATCTATCAGTAACTTTTTAACATTAAATCTATTAATCCTTGCCAACCTGATATTAAAATCTTTAAGAATATTCTGAAATTTTTTTGTGGCCCATGGATGTATGTGAATTTTTTAAAAATTAGTTTATCTTTTCTTGCTGAAAGTGTTGTGGTTTCTTTGATATGTTTTTGTCTCTTGAATTTCTGCACCTTTTTATGTACTAGTTCTTTTTTAAAACCATTTTTAACTGCTGTTTCTTCTATTTGTTTGTATTCATTAAAATATTCTTCTTTGCTAATTTGTAGGTTAACTAGCCAGTGTGTTAAACTGTTAATTACTGCATGTTTCACCACTGTGGAGTTAAAACTGTCAGCTTTGATGTGATTATCTGCGTATGTATTCTTTCTGTATATTCCAAATTTAAGATTTTCTTGGCATTTCATTACTTTAATATTCAAGAATGGCAGCATGTTATCTGTTGCTATTTCGTATGTAAATGATATGTTTATATCTTGTATATTTAGAAGTTTTAAGGCATCATCAATGAGTATTTTGTTATTTATGTGTGTATCTTTAATTCCAATTGTTTTAAGCCAATCATGTATATAAATCAGTAGTTTTTCTCTTGGTATGCTTGGAAACAGAGATTCTATGTCGAAAGATATTAGAGTGTCAGAGGAATGTAGATTAATATCCTTAATTTTTTCTATTACTGATATGAATTGTTTATGCTCCTGGTTTGAAATTTTGGTAATGCCTTGAATCTATTAGCTAACCATTTTGCTAAATAGTAAGAGGGAGTATTGATGTTGTTAATGATGGGGAGCATACCATTTCCAGTCTTGTGAATTTTAGGTAAACCATATACCTTAGCTATTTTAGGGTTGCTCTGTTTTATTTTGTATATTGTTTCTTTTGGAATGACTGTACATGTTTTCAAAACCTCATTGATGGAATTAACACACCCTTTCAATGGGTCTGACTGGAATCTGAACATATTCTTTTTTATTTAATAAATTCTGCATTCTATTATTATAATCTTCTTTACCCAATATTACTACTCTATTTCCTTTGTCTGCTTTAGTATAAACAACATCTTTTTCACTCAAGGATTTTATTGTATTCTTATAAGTCTTGTATACTGCTGTATTCTTTTTAACAATGCCTTTAAAAACTTTTTCTGATTTAATTCTATTTCTTTTTCTTCCATACATTTATGAAAAGTAAGTGAAGCTTTAAGAGTGTGTAGTTCAACTGAAACATACAATGATATCAATTAAAGAATTATAAGTTCAGTTTTGTTCTTCTAAAATAGATCTTAAATGCTTTTTATGAGGAATAATTTACTGATATCCTTCTTCCTACTAGAAATCACACTTATTGGCCAAGCTTAAAGCAACTAAAATTCTGGGAGTACAGGTTAAAGTTACTTTCTAGATGATATTCCAAATAGCAAATGCAAAAATTTTATTTTCAGGTTTATTAAAAAGTTGGAAAATGCTGCCTTGAAAATATATTTTAAAGTGTTTTAGTTCATATTTTAGTCTCTTGCTAAAGCCTCTACAGTATTTTGAGACAAATTTACTAATAAAATTATCTAAAAACCTATTTTGAATTTTCTGTTGCTATATTTGGAACTGTATCAAAGGTATTATTGAACTTCTTTAAAACAAATTTCTAGTTATGAAATAGTTCTTTCCATGAGTTCTTTAAATAACCACAATGTTATATTTTCCTTGCTTTTATGAGAAATACAGTCAAGAATTTCATGCCTTCAATTTAGTTATTTAAGTTTTGTCTTTCTCTCTCTAACATTATATTTGATTTAAAAAGATAATCTAACTAAATTTTGATAGAAATATGGTCTCAAATCTCGTGAAATGATTAATAAATTTGTTACTTATTTTGATGAATGAAAAATTGCAATAACATTTCACCAATGCTTCCACAGCACCTATCCTGAAATTGCATCAAATTTCTGAAGACTTGCAATGATATCTTGTTATGCTCTGAATATGCATTTGGCATCTCTCATCATTTACACTAAAAGAATTATACAACTGGCTCGCAAACTTAACAATATTATGTGAACTAAGTCTTCTGGGCTGTAAGGCCATGATCCAATGGGATTCTTCTCCTTCATCTTCCCAGATGTTTCATCCGGGACTGCAGTGGAATCATCTGTGGTGTAATTGCCATAATCTTCTTGGAGATGAGACATCGACTTTTATTGGTTTTCTACAGTTTATTTCACTTTTTCATTTGATTTAATATTAATTGATATTTAAATTTTGTTTTCCAATTTTAAACCATTAAGAAACATAGGAAATAAAGCAAACCACATAAAAATTTTAGATGTTATGATATGAGATTCTGAAATAGAATATTACCAAAACAAAATGAAGTTTAAACTGATATTGAAAATACATATTATATCTTTACATATATAATTAATTCCTTATTACCTTCAGTCCCTATTATTTCTTTTGTCATACATACTTTATAGAAAATTGCACTAGTAAACATTATTGCAATATCAGCATAAACTCAATTCCACCACATAAATTCAAAGTCATAACTACATAACTCTCATAATTAAGAAATAGGATATACTGTTTATTTTATTTTCATTTTTTACAATAGTAGTGGTTATAAATAAACCAGTATACAAAGTTTATGATGTAAAAGTATATTTCAACAGGTCTTTTTTTTTCTTCCCCCTACTGTAAACTCAGCCAAAATGCATATATATGGTATTGCAACAAAATACTTTTGTATACAGAAAAACTCTCAGACTTGTAGGCCTTGGATTCCTTCTTCCCACATTTTGTTATTCCTGTGGTAAACATCTTCTGTGATAGGAGAGAGGTTGAAATGTCCTGGTGGATGTATCAACTACAATTGTGATTAGCACTGCCTGAGCCTATGATTTTATACTGGAAGTGAGCAGGGCCAATGAAATTGATTGATTCAAATTGGTATCTGACAATGTTATATTCGATTGGCATCTGATTGGTTTGTACTGAATGTTTTGTTTTAGTTTTTGTGAGTGCTGCTTGTTTCATTTTGTGCCTTTCTTTTTTCTATTGATGTTGTGCTGGTGTTTCTGGATCTCAATGGCTCATAATACAGGCATGTGTAATATTGGCAAGTTGATGTCAGGAAATCTGTGTTTTCATACTGGATGACATGCTCTCCAGCACACTAGCCATGTATGTCTATAACCTTGATGAAATACTTTTATTTCATCCACAATATTTTCAAAACTACTTAATGAAAGTTTTATTCATTGTTTAACAAGGTATATTAAAATGCTGAATACTTTACATTGCCTGGCATAAAAGGCTTACCTGTAGCTGTGTTCGATCAGGACTTAGTCTATCCCAGTCTCTCCTCTCCTCTGCTAATAGCCGTTGTTCCTGAACCTTTTGGTTGAATTCTAATCTCTCTCGCACATTTTGCAAGTCTGAACTTGGTCCAGAATGTAAAGGAGTACCTGAACCTCGGTAAAGAGAGCCTAATTTGACCATATTGTCCACCAGATTCACCAGAGGTTTGCCTTTCTCATACTGGAAAAAATATGATCGTCAAAACCTGTTCATTAAATTAAATGTCTCTACAGCTACAAATAAAAGCTGTAATCAACTAATTATATATGAATAGAGTTATATCATTATTTTCATACAACTTTTTGGTAGAACTGAAGGGTTTTCTAGTGTGAAAAGTATTATAACAGTAAATCTAAGTATATAATGAACAACCATGTACTTTTAATTCCTTCAAGGTTTTAATAGTATTATATTTCATTTAGATTAAAATCCTGCATGATAGGAATTGCCTGGGAGGGAGCATTTTTTAGAAATTTAATCTACTTTGAAAAGGCACAAGCAAGTCAACTTTTAGTATTGATGAATCAAGATTATTTGCATCATCATTACTTAATTTATTTAACTCATCTCAAAGATCCAGTTATTATATGTTAATGTACCAAAAAAATGATTTGGAAAAATAAGTTTAAGAAACAACTTCTGTAAAAATTTAATTCATACTTTAACTTTTTTTTTAATGGTGTTTTACGCCAGTTTTTACTACTGTGGCACCACAAGGGGTGAACAATGGTGATACGTGAAATGAAATGATAAATTGGGATAGGATTTTTTAGGAAAGGAAACGTTCCAGGTACCTCCCTGGCATTTGCAAGCTATGATGAAGACTGAGGAAAATCTGGAAAAAACCTCAGTCAAGGAGGACGGTCCTAGCAGGATTCGAACCCCAAACCTCCCGCTTATGAGTTCGCGGCTTAATGACCTCAGCCACCCGTGGTGGTGATACTTTATATTGAATTAAATAAAAGTATATCTGCTGTTTGAAGAATAAAGAAAATTGCACAATCAATTATAAAACTTTATTTTTTGTAAGGAATTTCAAAAAAGAGAAAGAAGAGAAATTTAAAAAATTTCTCAAGTAGACTAGTAGATCTCTGAGGGCATGAGAGGTAAGCATGGAAACTACCACAGAATAATGTAAAATGAGTAATGGATCATATAGAACCATTCAAGGGGAGGGAAGGTTGAAAATGAGGAAAATTATCTTCTTGTAAAAATGCAGATAATTGTATAATTCAACAGTTTATCATCTATTACTAGAGATTACAGTACATGTCAGCATTTTTGTGTAGTGCCTGTGATATGGGATTATAGCCAGTGCTTATCAAACAAAGAAGTCTTACAGAAGAAGATATTTCTCCCACTCAAAAATAAAACTACCTCTTCTAGAATGTGCACAATATTCATGAAAAATAAAACTAGAAGTGAAACATTATAGTGCTATGGAAAGTGTGGTATTCTTCTTCATGCAGGAACTGTGATGCCAGATATCATACACTATAAGGTTATTAGAAGCAAGTACAAAATTTAATATGGTAAGAACATATAAACAAGTTATTCAGTTCAAAATATAGATTTGTAGTTTTGTACATAAAATACAGCGCCCATAAAGTTAAAAATAATTATCACCTTACATGCTGCCTTTTAATCTTATGAATCATCAAAACATACAGAGAGATCATATGGCACTGAAATATAATAATTTCCTAAGACCATATTTATGAGTATTTTATTTGCTTGTAAAAAGTCATAATTCATATCTTTACCTGTTTTTCCAGATCAAGAAGATGCCTCTTAAGTTCATCCAGCTTTTGTAAGTGTTCCAGTCTTTTGGGTGTTTCCAGTTCTGCTAAGCGTGCCTGCAACCAAATGGCAAAATAAGGTACACACTTGGAAAGGCCAACTGATAGAACATTTAAGTTATGGATAAACACTTTAAAAACTGACGTGAAAGTTGGGATGAACATTTTTAGCTAATGTGCAAGTTGGGAAAATGTAAAGGTAAATAATAAAAAATAAATACAAAATTACTGGCAGAGAAAATTATAGTCTTTCATACATAAACTTATTAAATTTTCCCTTTTACACATTTTAGCCTGCTTACAAATCATGCTTTTAGTGGTTACTCAAATTTGTCCTGGAAGTTCAAGAAACACTGGTACCAAGTGGTTTTACATACATAGCACATTGCTGCAAATATAGTATACAAAATTTCATTACCTATTAAACGCATTAAATGAAGCTAATCATGTCTGTCGTTTATATTATTTGTAACTTAAATTGTTTCTGAGAAATAAAGTGAATTTAATAATCTCTCTATGGCAAGGTTATTTACTCAATTGTATAATATTACTTAAATGCACATGAAATTGATCCAAATGAAGGAACAAACTTATAAGCAGTAAGTGAGCGGGCAGTTTTTTAGAATCCCACAATCTAACCTGACAATTTTAAAACAAATTCAGATATTATATGAACAATCCAATGTCTTTGTAAGAGATGATGTGCATGCAAATGATCTATCACTGACAATGTTAATATGACAACTGTGTTAAAGAAAATCATCCAAAGAAAGCCTGAGACCTATAGCAAAGGAACTTTGTATGAAAAGAACATCTGTTTAGAAAATGGTACATGAACAAATTAGGAACCTTTTCATATTACACTTATATATGATATGAAGGCCATGTGCTATTTGCAGGATGCTTATTTTACACTCACTGGATATGTAACTATTTAACATAACACTTAATTTAAATTTGTAGAGCCATACACATAAAGCTTATATTCCCCATTACTATTTTAACATTAAAATGTATTTAAAAAGCATATAAATATATTATAGGCCCTAAACTAGTCCATTAATTTTGGAAGCAATGTTATGAATTTAAACTTTTCAAACTGAATCCTCATTCTCTTTGTGTCATTGTTACTTTAATTTGTTACAATCCATTACTGTGCGCAGTCATTGATAATTCATGTCGAAATTAGGTACATGTACAGTAAGCTGAATATAAGTGTCATGCATATTACAAAGAACCATACCAAAGTAAAATTTTGAGCATTTGAAAATTATTGTGCACAAACAAAATCTTAACTTAAATCTGTAAAATTGTTGTCATTAATGTAATAATTATTGCTACCATGCTAATACCAGTAAATTCTAAAATGTTCAGTAGTTTACACTTATAATGCTTTTACATACATGCACAGAAATTGAATAGATTTCCAGATAGCTTATTAGAGGGAGCAATGTTACATGCCTTATATCAAGAAGAAAAGAGACTTGCATGCAAATGGCTGCAGGCCATGCCCTCCTCCATTACTGGCTTAGCATAAGAAATAACACTATACAATAAATTTAAATCTTTTTAATGCCCTTTACAAGAAGCTATATCATTTTAACTAAATAAGAGTTGCTAAATTTATTTTTTAAAATCAAAATAATATAACACATACCATTTTTATTTTACACACACTTTATTCATTTATATAAATTTATTATATTACCATAAAGCAACTTTGATTTGCCAGAACTTTTTCATTTTTTTCCCCCACATTTGTAGTCAGTTTCTGCAATTTATTTGATGACTGACCAACATTCAGTCTGCACACTTGCATTCCACCTTCCAATGAAGCACTTTTCAAAAGACATGCTTTTCTGTGTTCATTGCTTACAGCACAGAAATCAAGAAATTATACCTTCAGAGACATGATGTATCCTATAAGGTAAAAGTCATCAATATTTCACACAGTAAACTCCATAGTACACAGCTTTTGCATATCTGCATTTACATTTTTTCCACTTCCACATCCTAACAGTTCATTTTCAAATTTTTCATCTAGCATGACTGCTCTAATCTGTGAACCAATAACTACTTCTTTCTTTATTCTTGTACCAGTCAAGTTTGGAATTTTATCCCTAAGGCACCTAAAGGCCAATCCTTCTTTGTCTATTAACAAACATTTTCATCAAGCAAATGTTGTATATGATTGTAGGAACACATCTTAAAAGCTTAGATATATTTTTTTTAGCCAAATATGAAAAGTCTTGGAGGCTATTCCTTATGGACATAGTGGTTTGCTCGCTGTAGCTATGCCACTCCCATAATATTTTTTGAGGCTAAAAACAAACTAATTATTTTCAATTGTACAATTGTACTTAGTGTATTCCATGTACTTTAGTACTATAGGCATAACCTCTAATGAAATATAAGTATATGGGTGATGCCACTATGGAAAAGTACTGTCTTCAGATTCTGTTTTGATGCATCAAGCAAACTCCACCCTTCCAATCATGTTCATATCTGAGAACTTGAAACATGCCATTCTAATCAGGCATATCATCAAGCTATCACTAACGTCGGTCCTGGTGGTGTAGTGGTTACCATACTTGCCTCCTATACCCAAGAACGCAGGTTCGAAATCGGCCAAAACCAATGGATTTTTTCGGGCGTAAAAATCCTAAGTATGGCTTCCTTCGGAAGGGAAGTAAAGCCGTGGATCCCGTGTCGTACATTTGCGGCACGAAAAAGAACCTCAAGCCTGAAAGAAGAGGCCTCTGAGCAAAATTTGTCGGTCGTTTCACGCCCTGAGTTGAATGGGACGCTGATGACCTGAGATGTTAAAGAGCGTCCATAAATAAATCAATAAAAAAAAAATCATACTAACATTATATTACTCAACATATATTTTACATCTTTCCTGCACAGTGAATTTAGATTAACAAGATAATCAAAACTAATCAGATAACCACCCACTTAGCTTTGTTCATGATCATCGGATTTAAGGAATAGATTCAGCATTTTAGCCTATTCAATCATAAGCACATATCAAATGATATGAAAGGTACAAGGGAAAAACAATGGTTTTTTCTAGAATAATTCTTAAGATAGTTTTCTAATAGACCCAACTTTTGAAATTAGTATCATGTGCCATTTGCTCATGTTAATTAATAATACAGAGTCAAAGTACATATACTTGAGACAAAAACAATCAAAGTCCCCTAAGTATCTTATGGAATGTACCAAATTATATGTACATATTTGCCAAGGAAAATATAAACAGTAATGAAACACTATTGAAAATAATCATTCAATCAAAGTATTCAGTATACATTACAGGTAACCTTGAAAAACAGAGCTGTGTACCTTCAAAACAGAATCTTTTCAGGCATTGTAGGTCATCATATTTTGCCTTGGAAAAAGGAATTTAACTTTAATAGGAATTATTTAATAGGAAGGGGCAGGCCGCTCATCAGTCTGTGTATAGCAAATTTTATCAACAATAACATGGGACTCCCAGGAGCCATTGTAGAATGTTCGACTGGTTATAGTTCTAGAAGAGGTTTTGTCAGCTACTATTTCTCATATATCTTATCCTCATTGGGCATGCCTTTCTGTATTCTTCATTAAGAAATGAAAACCATGATTTAAAAATATCCTGGGAACATTCAATGATATTGAAGAGAGATGGTTTCACTTGACATCTTCTGATAGACTCATTTCAATTGCTGGGAGTTAGAGCATGGGTTTTTTTCTTTATTAAACCCATATCTTTGTCTCATTTCATATAACTATGGCCACTAATGAGAAAAATTACTTTTACTGATTCATATCTGTTGTACTTATTAACTATAGCATGAATGAGAAAATAATGTTGTACTTTGTATTTTGGCCATGGCATTAATCGCAAAAAATTTGCAAATTTTAAATTTATGGGTGTGAATGTGTACAATGTGTACTCTGTATGTTTTAATCACCAAGTAAATTGAATTCATGGATTAATAAATCGCATCCTGTTCGGCAACTTTCAAAAAACACTGTTTTCTACATTTGCAATCTTCACAGGGAATATAACTTACTGAACTAATGCATTTGTTAACATCACTAAGTCTACCATATTTAGATCTTTTTTTTTGGTCTACTCTGATGAACTATGATATTTCTACCACTTGATTCCATGTCAAAATTTAAACCGCCTGCCAACACACAACTATAACACAGCCTTGAACAACAATGCAGTCAAATAGCAGCTGTAAAATGTAAGCCATAACAATGAATAGATAGGCTGATAATAAAAATCAAGCTGACCAACATTAAATCAGACTCTTGTGAAGTAATACAAAATTACAACTATTTAATGTATGTGAATTTTGATTGTTTTTTCCATTTTATAGACAATTCTTGATTGCTCTGGACACTATTTTTTCTATGTTGATTTTTATGGACTACACGTGATTTGTTCTCTGTAGGAATGTGTGCAATTTAGTATTAAATACCTAATCAATTCATTGGCACCAAAGTCGCAAATTTCGCCAAAAGTTGACTTTGGATTGTTTTTCCACTGATCATTCCAGAGCTGTATGATAAAGTAAAAAGTAGACTAAAAGATGAGATTAAAATGTAGATAGTATAGATCTTATGACAGATTTGTGGACACTAACAGATCCAAAATACCATTTCAAATGTCAGAAAAGTGTTAATTATGTAGACCATAAGTACAAACATATGCACATTTACAGTGAAGTAATATCTTTTAAAGAGTGAGTTATACAGATGAAAATATTACAAATATTTTTAAAAAGAATTTAGATTCTCGGCTTTTAATGGATAAATTGGAGCCTGTGAATTATGGCAATAGTCATATGAGGAGTGTTCTTAACGTTCTTAAACATCAAAATAACAAAAGAGTTAAGATTTGTTTTATTTTTTAACATAGTTACATTGTAAATCAGTACATTTAACCAACGACTTTCCAAGTTTTTAATACCCTCAATAAAATTAGATTTTTCCAACTGTGAAAAATAAGCATCTGTTTCAGCTTCAACCTGATCATTTGATGTGAATCTTCATCCACCCCAGCCATTTCTTCATGTTTAGGAACAAAAGTTAATTACTGGAATCCAAATCCAGTAAATATGGCAGATGTGGAAGCACTTGGACACAAAGATCATGCAGTTTTGAAGCAACAGTCCCAAACATTTGTGAAGGCACATTATCATGAATCTTTTTAGCAAGGTGAGGACATTTAGCCTGAATAGCATCCTTCAGTTGGTCCAGTACTGAAGAGTAATGCTCCCCAGGATGATTCTGCCCTTCTAGCACCACACTATGAAAATCTTTACCATTACTTTTCCTGCAGATGAACCATTTTTGCTTTCTTTGGTGCACTTTCACCTATTGCCACCTACTGTTTGGACCGCTTCTTCTTCTCTGGCATGTAGTGATGAACCCATGTTTCATCTACTGTTATGAACCATCTGACAAACTCAATGGAATAGCATTTAAACAAGTCTAAACACTCCTGCAAAATGTACATTCCAATGCTTTTTGGTCTATTGTTAACAAAGGTGGCACGCATCAAGGAGAAAGCTTTCTCATACCAAAACTTTGTGTAAAATGTACTACACGCCCTATCGAGGTCTTTGTAATATCAACCACTCGCGTACCTTCAATCAGCGATCATTGAGTAAGGCATTAATTTTTTGTCACAATTTCATCGATCTTAGCAATATTGGGATGCCCTGGGTGCTCATTACTTGAATGCCCATACAACCATGCTTTAAATTTGGCAGCCCACTTTTTAACTGTCAAAAACAAAGGGGAAGAGTTCTTTAATGTTGAATCTAACTCATTTTGATTTTCTGTTGGGGTTAAATACTTTATCATAACTCGTATTTCAAATTTATCAAGAAAATGTTACAACTAGTTGTTTACACAATCGTCACTAACAAGCGACTACACTTAAGTGTCTGAAACTTTGCAGTGCATCAGCTAAAACATAGTAATTTGACCACATTCAAAACATCTCTAAGTCAGGCCAAGAACTTTTAGAACACCCCTCACATTGTATCTGGAAAATTTTCCTGCCTGTCATATCTAGTGAATACAATCCTACTTGTTTTGGAAGATAGGCTTTTAAATACCAAAAATATTCAAAACCTCATTGTGTTATCTAGGAAATTAGTAACAAGCTTAAAACATTCTTCTATCCACTAAGATCCTCAAAGCTGCAATTAAGCTCTTTCCTTATCACAGAATTGCCTAATTCAAGATTCTCTTGAGGGAACTACTTAACTCTCTATATCTACAAAGACTTTCAAGAGAAAATGAGAACTAGTATATTTATATTCTTGGTCCCATCTTATCAATAAATGTTACTGTATCACAATGGGGCTTATTGATTTATTGATTCAAACATTTAAATATTTATGACCAAGAAGAACTTGCCAATGACAGTGTCCAAGATAATTCTCATAATGTCATTAATAAACTTCAGAAGTCATCACATACAGAATTAGAAATTATTACATAGCTGGTTACAATGAAAAAGTGCTACAGAAATGTTGAAGAGAATGCAATACCTTCTGATGCTGTTGTTGCTATACCTTCACTTTAATTGCAAGGTTTTTACACTCCAAGTGTTCTCAATGTTGCTAAAAACAGATTGCTGGAAATTTTTAATCAATATGAAGGACCTGTATTCACAATGCAGATGCCTTTCTATATTTAGGATTTTTAAACCAATATAGGGATGGAGGTCTGAGGTTTGAATCCCATCAGAACCATTTTCCTATTACAGGATTTTTTCAAGTTTTTCTCAGTTCTTTTCAATGACAAATGCAATAAACTAACTTAAGAAAATTCTTTCCTGATTTATTATTTCCCCTTATGCATCATCAATATCCACCACGTCAGTCATGGTGGTGTAGTGGTTACCATATTTGCCTCCTAAACCCAAGATCGCGGGTTCGAACGCGGCCAGAACCGATGAATATTTTCGGGGCATAAAAATCTTAAGTATGGCTTCCTTCGGAAGGGAAGTAAAGCCGTGGGTCCCGTGTCGTACATTTACGGCACGAAAAAGAACCTCAAGCCTGAAACAGAGGCCTCTGAGCAAAATTTGCCGGCCCTTTCACGCCCTGAGTTGAGTGGGACGCTGATGACCTGAGCTGTTAAAGAACGTCCATAAATAAATCATTCAAAAAAAAAATATCCACCACATGCTATTACAAGGTATTAAAGGAGGCATTAAACACTGTTAAAATAACACTTTTGTATCTTTGGCAAAAATATGGGTTGTTCTTAAATTCTCCCTAACATTTTTTCATGAGAAAGAATTATTTTACTGTTTATTGTAGATTATACATTCTATGAGTGCACAAAATTACCAGGGATGCAGTACCTGTGCAGCAATATTATACAAAAAACATTCATTATCAAATGTATTTTCTGTAGTTAACAAATTCCAAGAAATTATTACATAGCTCACAGAGAATTTTTTATCTACTATTTCAAGTCTCTTCAATAACTGAAAAACAAATACTAAGTTTTCAAAATTGGGAAGAGCAGCGGCAAAATATTTATGTATAATTTATGCATATTACTTACAACAGTTTTCTCTGAGAGATTGTTTAGCACAGAAGGACTTCCCAGAAAGAATGAAAATAATTTTGTTTTAACCAAAGTTATAATAAGTCATTAAATTCAAATTTTAACATTTTTGTTACAGGCCTTTTGTATAAGTACTGGTAGCTATATAGTATAGTATATTTTAATTTATGTTTTATACATTATATTGTACATTCTTTAGGATATTATGAACAAAATTATAAAAGAATATAATGTTTCATTATAAAATTACAATCAGTGAATTAGAAAATATATACCTATTTGTGTGATATCTTAACAATCTTAAAATAACTAAATCAGTAATGTTATATTATTTGATAAAAAATACAGAGGGTGCCAAAAATGTATGTACACATTCACAGTAGATATCTATTTAATATATTTTAAAAGTGGACTGAAAAACAAAAGTAATGTCTAAATGATGTTCTGGAAACAGATGTAACTCACATACTTATGATACATTGCTACATGACAGGTAAATCAACAATGAACAAATGAAGCAAGATTATCATATGATGTTCTGTAAACAGATGTGACTAACATTATATTATGCTAGCGTTGCTACAACAAAATGAAGCCAAGCTTATCTTTGAACAGCTGAAAGCAATTTTGAAGTGGTATTGGGAAGGCAAGAATGTTGTTGAAGTTCAAAGGTAATAGGACAAAGAGATTTCCACTGCATTTTCTGGATCAAATTCTGTTGGACTTCTACCTATGGGGAATTCTTAAGGATGTTGTATACCATAGAAAACCAGCTACACTGGCAGCACTTCGGAAAGAAATTGAAATGGCATGTGCTGCAATTGCTGAGGACACTTTCACAAACTGCTACTGCTCAGTTAGTAGTTGAACATACTCAGAAGTGTATTGATGCCGATGGTGGGCATGACATAGGCAGGCATATGCCAACATGCCTGGATGCTAATGACAACACTTTCAACACTTTTCATGGGCGCATTATTATTTTTATATACAGAGGTATGTGCTTGTGAAATATCACTGAATTATATCTATTAGTTTGAAAGTTATAATGAAAAATAAGAGGCTTAGAGCAAGTGAAACATCTTGTGTTATAAGATATTGTAGTTTCATCATAATTAAGCATTTTCTATTATGTCTATTACAGCAACTGACTTTTGACAACGACAATTTATTAGCATGAAAGAGTTAAAAGTATAAAGTGTTAGTAATTTACGCTTTGAAATGTTACATTCTTTGTATGATAGAAGATTTTTTTGATGAATTGTAAAATTGGTTTAAGTTTCCTTTGCAAGATCCAATTTTAAAGTCTCAATAATATGGATACAGCATACACTGCTCATATCTGTAATTTTTTCCTCTGATGTATCTGGTAAATGCATAACACGATGTATAGGGCACAGCCCTGACTGACATGGTCCTCCTACTGCAGAACAGAAGCAGGGCTATAAGAATTTCATAAAATGACATAGTCTTTATGTAAGAGCAGTAGTAATAAATACCTCAATTACATCCCATTTTTATCAAAAATCAGAGATTATTTATCAACTTTTTCTTTCTGCAGTGTAGTATAATAAATATGGAATTCTTAAACCTTGATGAAAGTTGGAAGCCCTCAAAAATCCTTACCATGGTACGCAATTTTGTATGCTTTTCCATTGCATGCATTTGTATGTCACTCTATGTGAATCAATTTATAATGAAAATCATCTTCAGGACTATACAGAAGATGCCAATAAAGGCCCTAATGAAAATTTTGTTTTAAAAAAATGCACATCTAAAAATACAAGAGCTATAAACATTGTTCTGAAAATCCTATACAGTGCTTTAGTTGTTACAACTGGAAGCAAAGCGAATTAAAGAGCTCCGATGTATATACTGGCAGAGTTATGAAAATGTAGAAAAAAAAACAATCTTGAAACATTTCTGAGGTTACAGTAAAATCTTCAAAGCATCTGAAAATGGTACTTCTATAATAGATTAACTGTTAGTATAAGCAATGTAACAACCCAACACCACCAACATAAGCTGCATTGCTGTCGACAAACCTGTGCCTCTATTTCCACATGGCAGGTCTCCATGGCCTTACAAACACTGGCACTTTGTCGACGTAGCTGTATCAGCAACAGAACCAGTTCCTCATGGGTGCGACCAAGAAGTTCCCCCGCAGACACACTGATACCCCAAGGACCACCAGATAATCCTCCACCACGATTCTGTTTTCAATATTCACATATACACATATATGCAGTATTCTAGATTTACAGTTTTGGAGGTATAATTTCCTAAGGGCTATTTGAAAATGATGGAGAAATAAGGATAGCTTAATATACTAAATTTGCCTTAAAGAAATGCAACTTTAAAAATAAAACAATAGTGATATAACTGTACAACATAATGTCACCTTATGGTTAGATTTCTAACCCTATCACCATTAAAATTAACATATTTTTATTTAATAGTACCATAGGCTTATATTTTTTTTTATGTTTTATATAAATTTTCCTGACTTTGTCATTAGATATGCAGCTATGGATATAAATAAAACATTTTTTTTATATCTTTGGCCCTAAATTGATGCTCTTGTATTATTAAAAGCATAAGCACCAGTGCCAAATGACAATTCTCTATCTTGAGTATTAGCAATCAAAATCCTTACCATGAAAAACAGAAAAGTATTTTATAGTGACAATGAGGAGAATGCTGAAGACTAATGAACATGTGCAAAAGAAAGCATAATGAATAAATGGGATGAATATTATGATGTGATATAAGTATAGGATACAAAAGAAGCCTGCATCTGTTGTTATATATTATGGAAACCCTGAGATGACTAAATGCAGTTTTAAATCATTGATCGAGTAAGGAGAAAAGTTTGTTCAGTTCCAAACCTGATTTACAGATCAGTGCTTGTGACTTTCTCTTATTTTTAAGGCACAATATTAATCTAATGTCAAAAACAGCCAATTCAGAATTAAAAAACAAAATGAGAGCATAAACATTAAGAAGCATAAATGATTTTCTAGTGTGTAAATTACTATGTTCCATTATTTTTATTTTAGTGATACTATGTTTTTCTGCAGCTTCTGAAATCTGTAGAAGAATCAAAATTATACAAAAAAAAATAATTTCCTTATGAATAGTAAATAAGAGCATCAACAGTTGTTGTTCCTTTGGTTATGATCCACTGTATTTAAATATTCTCCTTTTGAAAAGTGTTATGTTATTAACCATTACGTTAGTAAATTAATTTGTTTATGATGTTTTTATGTATATTACACTGTACAGAATAATAAATATTATTATAATTTTTATATCCTTCTACAGGTTGTGTAAAGTTCTCACTGATTGGCTGCTGATTTGGCCATCAAGTTACAATGTAAGTGCCATACTACTCACCAAGAAAATTAATGATGCCATGTGCAAAATGTGTAAAAATGCAATCAAGCTGAACTTTGATCAACCAGTATTATTACTATTTCTTCTCCTGTTATGCAAAAATGTATTCACCAACATTTCGTTAATGGCATCTAAGAACGGCTTCCAAAGCAGATGTTACACTAAGCACTTGCTTATGGTTTTTGAAGTTAATTAGGTATATGGGCCTGTATGATATGTAATGCTAACTGTAAGTATCACGATCTGTATTGGAAGATATATTAGCAGTTCAAAGAAATTGTCTCTAAATGGGCTGTATCTACCTTCAAAAATAATAACATGCATACAACTTTACTAACTATGCAAGTATATTCACAGCATGCTGTATGTATCATTGTTCATGCAGAAATAAAAAAGTGCAGATATAAATATAACAAAAGTGTTGATATTTACAATAACAGCCATATGCATTATTTCATACAATAATACAACACAAATGTACATTATATAGATCTGCATAATAGTAAAAACATCTTTCATTGTTACCAATAAAAGTATTTTCAATTCACAATTATAAAAATTCTTCATAACACTGAACCCTGAAAATATATTAAAAAAAAAAAATATTACATGCACCCACATATTTAAATATATATATATATATATATAATACAATGCCAGCCTGAAAAGTCACTTGTATCATTTGGACCCATATAAGGCAATGTCCACTTGTGCCTAATACCTCCCGTAAGGGGGGAGGGCGGTCTGACCATTGCTCTTCAGATGCTCCAGGTGCGGGCTCTGCGGATCCTGAGTGCCCGTGGTACCTCTGACGTTACTAGAGGGAGCCGGGCCGGACTTGAGACGAGCCCCTCCCGCAAGGGAGTTGTCCGGGTTGGGTTGGATTCGGCGTGGCAGTGGTCCCGATACTCACGGGAAATTGAGTACTCGCATGAGCGGTGTGTCTCAGGGGAGTGCCTCAGGAGTGTACCCTGGGGGCTGGTTTTACCAGAATCACCGTTTTTGTTGAGGGGATGGTGGCTTCCTTATGCTGGGGTAACTCACCCCTTAAGTGAGGAGGTCTAAGCTAGTATGACCTATCCGCCAGTGAAATTCTGGTAACTGAGTGCGCTTGGGCGACGTAATTGCCTGCGGCCGAAAGACGGGTCGGTTTAGATTTTAGGTGCCGTCCTAAATGCAAAAAAACCTCTGGGTGACACAGACCTCCGTGTTTACCCCTGGACCTAGGGTATAACCCGCTGTTAGACTGTGCCTAATACCATCCAGATCTGCCTACACCAACATGGTGGCCGAGGTCGTTAAGTTGCGAACTCATGAGCAGGATGTCTGGGGTTGGAAACCTGCAACGACCATCTTCCCTGATTGAGGTTTTTTCCAGGTTTTCCTCAGTCCTCATAAATGGCAAATGCCAAGGAGGTACCCTAAACTTAGGCCTGGAATGTTTCCTTCCTTAAAAACCTTTCCCATTATATTATTTCATCTCATGTATCATGTGTCCACTGTCTGTAGTGCCTCAGTAGTGAAAATGAGTATTAAACATCATTAAAAAAAGATCTGCCTACTCATAAACCTCATACAGAATGACATAAATGGATTAGGATTCAAATTTTAGTTCACTACATATAGCAGCTGACTATTATCTAAGCTTAAATAGTGCTCACCAAAACCATGTATTTCCCATTAAGCAAAATGAAAAATGGGCCCCATACAGCAGTAGAAAACGTTTGCTTTATTTTGAGAAAATATGTTTTAAATGTGGTTTCTAAATCTATGGCTGGAGCATACCTTCTTAATTATGCTTTCTAAATGAAAAATAAAAAAATTATAAATCTGGCCATAATATTTTTCATTACATTTCTCAGAAAAGCTAAGAAGAGCATTTATAATCATAATGAAATAAGTGGTGACAAAATGCTGTCTTGTACACATAGCCCCTATTTGTAAGTAATGTTTTTTTATTAGTGTTTAACGCTCGTTTTTACTACTGAGGCACCACAGGCGGTGGACACTGTTGATACAAGAGATGAAATGATATATTGGGAAAGAATTTTTTTTTAAAGGAAGAAAACGTTCCAGGCCTAAGTTTAGGGTACCTTCCTGGCACTTGCCATTTATGAAAACTGAGGAAAACCTGAAAAAAACCTCAGTCAGGGAGGACGTCCTGGTGGGAATCGAACCCAGGACTCCTGCTCACAAATCTGTGCCTTAACAACCTCGGCCACCCGTGGCGGTTTTTTAAGTAATGTAAACTTCATTTATGTTGTACATAAAAATCATGCTTTATATAGAGGACATCACATTGCCTTAAAGTAAAATAAATTTTCCTTGGTCATCATTTCATTTGAACTACAAAAGACGTTTCAATATCTTGTAGGGATACTATATCCCTGTATAAGTACCTCACGTCTTTGAGGCATGCTTCTGATTAGTATGTGGATATTCATTTGTGGTACAATAGAGGTAACTAATTTCAATTGGGTCATGTTTGGACCATAAGCCAGCCTATTGTTTCGAACTAGAACTTTCACAAATTATATTTATTGACACTTGAATCATATTATCCTGTTGCAAAATAAACTCTAATTCCACATCAACTGCTGTGGACATAACATGATTACAATGTAATTAATTAAAATGCCTTGACCATGAAAAAATTATCTCTGATATCCATGATGATGCCTTTCCCCATTATCATGACTGACTCAAAGCAAAATCTGTTTCTTGGAGTGCAACATTTGTAACACTCTCATCATGAAGACAATATACCAAATGACCATCAGCATGAGTTAAGCAAAACCAAAAAGCATCAATGAAGAGTACTGCACAGCTTGTGCTGTTCAGCAAAGGGACATTCTCTTCTATGACAAAGTTTGATCCTTATAATATGGGTATTGATCTCAAGCCTACTTTTCAAAGTTCTTTGCTCTTATTTATTAAACTTTCCTTTGCAGACCTAGAATCCATTTGCAGTGAAATTCTTAGGTGACCATTTTAATTTTATATACATTTTGAGACAAATTTTAATCTTCCCATGAAATGAAACCACAGACTTAGACCCAGTGATGTTGTAGACCACTTGTGCATTCACACATGTCACAGAACAGGGTGTATAAATTCTAATGCAAAAAACTGTATACTATGAAACATCAACACGTATTGTGAAGTGTTTGACTACTCATTTGCAGTTTGTCAGTCCTGTGGTGTAGTGATAACCATACTTGCTTCCTAAACCCAAGATTGCAGATTCAATCCCAGCCAGGATCGATGGATTTTCTTGGATGTAAAAATCCTAAATATGGCTTCCTTTGGAAGGGAAGCAAAGTCCTGGGTGTCATGTCATAGATTTATGGTATGTAAAAGAACTTCAAGCATAAAAGAAGAGGCCTTTAAGCAAAATTTATCGGCTGCTTAGCACCCTGAAATGAATGAATGCTGGTGATCTGAGATGTTAAAGAGCATCCATAACCAAATCAACAAAAATATGCAGTGGTTTGATAGGATAAAATCACAACAGTTAAAGTGAAGGGATGTGTACACCTGCATAGATCATGGTTGTCACCTATGGTCTTGCCTTCGAGTCAGTGAATGAATGGTGTTTAACGCCTGCGTTTGCTACAGAGGCACCACAGGTGATGGACACTGATGATACACGAGATGAAATGAATATTGGGAAAGCATTTTTTTTAAAGGAAGGAAATGTTTCTGGCCTAAGTTTAGCAGAACCCCCGAGAGTTGGAGGGGAAAAAAAAAAAAGAAAGAAAGAAAAAGAAACTGAATTCATTTGCTACCATCCACTCACCCAATTTCTGTGGATATTTCCTTGCAAATACATTCAACAAATATCTGGTATTTGTCTTTATGGATGTTTAATCCATTCAACAGCTAATTACACATGCTAACCTTAGGTAAGTTTCGATTCTTTGCATAGTAGAAAAGGAATACTCAGATGCAGTCATTGTTACTGGTTTCACATATAACATATGAAGCAAAGTTCTAATATTGGGATGCAAGGAACAATATTTATATGCCTGGGTTAGAGCAGCCAGTACATGTTCTTCTGATATGCAGAACTCGAGTTTGTCCTGTAATGCTAAACTAGATTTCATGTCATCTTCAAAAAATCTTAGCTTCTTCAATTATATCTTTAATTGGATCGCCTTCACCTGCAGTCATTAATTTTAGGACTTTCTTTTGTAGTTTGCTTAAGACCTCAGTTTTCTTCGTTTCAAAGGTGTTATCACATTCAGAGATTGAATAATCTAGAAAAGGAAGGTACATAGTGCATCTGCAATAATCAATGGGATTATTTATAGCAACATTTTATTGATTTTTTTGACTGTGTGAAGTTCTTACTGTCTTCACATTGGCATTAAGCAAGTGCTTTTGTTTGTTGAAAGATTTTGTCAAATTCATGAACACTATCCTTACATATATAAAAGAGAGATGATTGTTTTAAATTCATTTTCTTGCTCTGTAGTTGAACTAGCAGCGAAAGTGTGATGAATAGTAATTTTACTAATACTTTCAATCTGATCAGAAATTAAACATTATAAATAGACTGGGCTAGAATGTGCTGTGGATATTACATCACTGTGTATAGCTTTGAGGTTGAATATATTAGGACAGAAAGCAAGGAGGGAACTATTTCGAGGAAATGCAGCACCACACCATGACATTCTATCCACCGAGTTTCATACAATGCACTTATTTTAGTTCTTATGGTGTCAGCATTTCTTTTATTTTGCATTTCAATAGATGAACTCTTCCTGAGGACTCTCTTAGAAATTAGTGCTGATTGCAATAACACCAACTGCATTAGCATATTTGGAACACATATTGTCTTGTGATACCTAACACTTTGTGAGTTATCCAGTAACAACAAATATGAGGAACAAAAGTGCTCAGTTATCTCACCAAACCAGATGCAGTAACAGAGAATGATAACAATAGCTATCTACAAATGCTAAATGACAGCTCTTCTGCTGTTGTTCAAAACAAATATGTTTATAATAAAACTGTTTATAAAAGGAACAGTCCATTTTTTTAATCACACTTGAAATCTCACTTTCATTATATTTGATGAACTACTGAAGCTTGCAATAAGCTATACAAGGGGTATTCTAAAAATCACTGGCCTTTTCAACATAGTCACCTTGTAAATCAATACATTTATCCAAACACTTTCCATTTTTTTAATACCCTCAATAAAATTTGTCTAATATGAAAAATAAGCATCTGTTTCAGCTTCAACCTCATCATTTGATGTGAATCTTCATCCACCCAGCCATTTCTTCATGTTTGGGAACAAAAAGTAATCACCAGAAGCCCAATCCGGCAAATATGGCGGATGTGGAAGCACTTGGAGCGAAGGTCATGCAGTCTTGCAGCAACAGTCCCAGACATGTGCGAAGGCGCATTATCATAATTATTTTTAGCAAGGTGAGGACGTTTAACCTGAATTGCATCCTTCTGTTGATCCAGTACTGAAGAGAAATGTTCCCTGGGATGATTCTGCCCTTCTGGAGGTAGTTTATTAGCATCACACCATGAGGATCCCAGAAAATAGTTGCCATGACTATTCCTGAAAATGGAACCGTTTTTGCTTTCTTTGGTGCACTTTCACCTATTGCCACCTATTGTTTGGACCGCTCCTTCGTCTCTGGCGTGTAGTGATGAATCCGTGTTTCATCTACTGCTATGAAACATTCGAAAAACTCACTGGAAAAGCGTCTAAACACTCTTGCGAAATGTTCATTCAAATGGATTTTGGTTTATTGTTAACAAACGCGACACCATCGAGTGGAAAGCTTTCTCATACCCAAAACATCGTGTAAAATGTAGTACAAGGCCTATCGAGCTCTTTGTAATGTTAACCACTCGCGTACCTTCAATCGGCGATCACTGAGTAAGTCATTGAATTTTTTGTCACAATTTCGTAGGTCGTACGACTCACTGGGTGTTCTTATATTGAATGGATGTACGACAGCGTTTTAAATTCAACAGCCCATTTTTTAACCGTCGAAAACGAAGGGGAAGAAACTTCTTTTGTATTTCAGTGCTTGTATTTGTGCTTCAAAACGAAACACTTTATCACAACTCGTATTTCAGTTTTATCCTTCTTGCAGAAAACGTTCAAGACTAATTTGTTTACTCGATCGTCACTAACAAGTGACTACACTTAAGCGTCTGAAACTTTACAGCGCGCCAACTTGATACTTAACAATGAGTAATTTGGCCATCTCTACGATATCTCTGAGTCAGGCCGAGCACTTTTAGAATACCCCTAGTATTATTTAGTAAAATGGAGAAAGTAGTTCTGACTAATATTGGCACATGCCTATTGACTGGCTAAAGCCATTCAGCTTTTCAAGGTTATATGCAGGAGGTATGACGCGCAGTATAACAGCATTTATATTTTTAACCTTTTCTCTCCCATATATTGAGGATGAAATTAGGCGTCGGGCACAAAATTTTGACGACCATTTACCTCATCATGACAGTGCTCTCATATAGGAAAATATGATCCTAGGAATCATGAGCCGTCCACGTTTCAAGGTCCACCTGGTCTCCTTCGGACACCAGAGATAACATTAAATAACCTCTTTTCAACAGTTAACGCCAAATCTAATAAATAAGTTTGGGTGACCACCCGCAAACAAATTACTTATTAATAACTCAATAAGCTTAAGGTGAGCTCCTGGAAGACTTACAAACATTATCAATGAAAAATTGAAGTAGTAACAAGCTTTATTGATTATGCTGGGAAACACATATTCACCAGAAAATGATCACATTGTCTAAAAACCCGGACAGCACGCCCAGTCCCTCATCACCCATCCTAAATTCTAAAAACCATCCTGCAAATTTCAAACAGTACTGCGGTAAAGCCTTATACGCGGGTAGGAACGTATAAGGCCAACACATGCTGGCCAATAACCAGCCTGCCAAAATGTGGCATTGATTATGAGAAAACGAAAGATGGTGGTAATACATGATGTGTATTTATAGCGGCGGAATAAATTAGAACAAAATTGAAGACTGCTGTTTGATCCGAAGGGAGCTTTCCAAAAACGTATACCAGGCAGAACACTCATAATATTTGCCGTCATAACAGCACTCATCTTTCGTAGGCGAACTGCTTAGGTTTTCTCCAAAGTACTAAAGAATGCCACGAAAGTATTTATATGTGTTTTTAGTAATTACTTTTTGTGAGAAATTATTTTCTGCACTCTTTTATCTAACAAACAAGCATAGAAACCGTTTGAAAAAAGACTCAGAGCTCAAAAAACAAGCTTCTATTATTAAGCCCTATTTAGTACCATATCTAAAAGTGAAATGCAGAAAAATCCTTTTATTAAAACAACTGCTGAGTCATGTACCCATCGTGTATTGTTAGAAAATTATGTTTTACGTGTTTTATACTTTTTTGAATGTAATATAATTGTTGATTATTACTATTGTGTACGGAAATACTAAAATAAAACATAAAATATTAAAAGTGTACATGTTCGTTTATATTCTTAAATTTTGTAAGCTAGTGAGTGATAAAACAACTTTTGCAAATTGTCGTTTTTATCGCCTGTATAAGATGATTTCGTGAGGCGTTGAAGATGTGAGTCACAGTTGGCAGTATTGTGTGAATTACTTTGCTTATTAGAGTTACTTAATATGGCCGGATTATGGTTCTTGGTCTTTAAGCTTTTTAATATTTTTATAATGTATGTTTCCCTAATGTATGGAGTTTATTTCGGAGTGTAGTTCTGGTGTAGTTTGTTCCCTGTCGCTTTTGTTTAGTTCCTGAAGGCCTAATGGTAGGCCATTCAAGGAGTGGGTAGTTGTGGTGAATTCTTTCCTAGTCCCATTGTTAAAATGACCCTCTGCCTGGGACATCTGTCAGTTCAATGAAGATGTAAGCATGTCTTATTCTGGCACCCCAATGACTTGGTTTCTCTTGTTACGAATACCTTTCATTTATCCAGGTTTGCACACGCTTATCTCATCTATAAGTCCTATGTTCACGTTCTCGACCAGCCCGGAGGATGTGCGGGAAGCTCTGAGAGCCGAGCACGGAATTGTGGCGCTCTCCGTGTCCCAACTGAGGAAAACTGTCCTCAGCGAGGCCGGAGAGACATCCAGGGCCCCCATGCCTCTGTTCCTAGTGGTAGTGAACAAGGAAGCTGGCCGCATTACCGATATAGATCTCGTGAAGAGCCTATTCTTCACGAGAGTGAAAATAGAACCTTACATGGGCAAGGAAGGACCTGCCCAGTGCTTTAAGTGCCTGGGCTTCCATCACTCCAGCGTAGCATGCGGGGAGACCCACATTGGCATCTACAGCGGTTGCCCCGTAAGGCTCCGTATAATCGAGAGCCGGAGGGCCAAGAATGAGCAGAGAGTCCAGCACCGGGAACAGCCGCGCCGGCCCTCTGCACCTGTACGGCCGGGGGTGTCCTTCTTGGACGCCCTCAGCCGACAGGAGCAGAGGCTGGAGGAGGCGACACCAGCGCAGGAGCTGCCGTCTACTGACGCAGCCCAACCGGCGCCCAGCACGGCCCCGGCCAAGGAACCGGCTGTAGAAGCACCGAAGCCCGCACCTCCCCAGCCCAGTTCCTCGGGCTCCAACAAGGGGAAAAAGAAAAAATCAAAGGGGAAGAAAAGCGCCCCTCCTTCCAAGCCAGCCACGCCCAGCTCAGGGGCCAATGGCAAGCAAGCAGAGAAACCAGCAGAGCAGGTGGCAGCCGCCCAGGCTTCCACCCCCGCTCCGACGCCGGCTATTCCATCGGCCGTGGCCGACCAAGCAACAGACGCCTCCTCACAGGCACCCAGTGCTGTACTGTCTGCTCAGGACGTACAGGAATTCCAGGAGCTTTCTAGTTGGTTCACTGACCTAATTTCCAACTCCCTCCCCTTACTGCGGCGCTGCAAGCAGGTCATGCTCAGTAAAACGGCATCACCAGCCCAGAAGATCCAGATCGTGCTCAGGACGCTCGGGCACCTATTCCCCGACTCCCTTAGCGAGTAATGGCCCCTCGGCTAGTCCGGAGACCATTACGAGCCGCATTCTGGAATGCGAACGGAGTCAGGGAACAGAGGTCAGGCATCCTGGAGTTTGTAGAGGACCACGGAATCGATATTCTGATGGTCTGCGAAACCCACCTCCATGCCGGAGTAAACTTTCACCTGCCAAGTTACGTCGCCCATCGGACTGACAGAGTCGGCCGACGGAGCGTGGTACTGCAATATTCATTAAAAGACATATCGCTCACTCCCTGATCCCACTCCCGCCCCTACAGCACGTCGAGGCGACCGCCATAAGGCTCTCCTTGGGCGGCCAAGACGTCGTGCTGGTTGCGGCTTACGATCCACCAGATGGTCGCTTCCACGAAGCAGACTATACAGCACTCGTCAACCTACATCCCGTAATCTGCATCGCAGGAGATCTCAACGCGAAGCACGCCTCGTGGCACAGCCACACTGCTAACCGCAGAGGCCGCCAGCTCGCCCGCTTCATAAGCGGGGATCCGGCCCTGCTCGCGCACGGTCCGAGAGGTCCAACGCACCGTCCCCCCCGTGGCAGGGGGGACGTCATTGACATCCTGATCACCAAAAACATTCACTTTCATCTGGACCTCAGAACGGTCAACGCGCTGGACTCCGATCACGACCCGGTCGTGGTGGATGCCAGCGTCACGCTCCCAGCTCTGGCCATACCAGACTGGACAAATGAGACCGACTGGGATGCAGTAATCCATCGACTAAACCAGTGTGTAGAACCGTCCCCCCGAGTCGACTCAATCGAGGAGCTCGAGGAAGCGGCAGCACACTTCTCCAGCACCGTCCTTCTTGCGGTCCATGCCCACACCTACCGCATACCGTACGAGAACTCGAACCCGCATATCATCCCACGACCCATTAGGCAACTCATTAAAGCCAAAAACGTCGTACGGAAGCTATGGCAGAGATTCCGCCACCCCAGGATAGGAGAAGTCCACAGGAGGTTCAAAACCCTGGTGAGACGCCTCCTAAGGGCACATAGATCTGAGGCCTGGGAAAACACGCTTCGGCACGCTAACCTCCAATAGAGGAACCCGTGGCGGATCGTCCGAGGCCTTCGGAGAGATAAGGCTGAACACAACCACCCCATGCACAACCGCTTTCTTGGTCACCTGGTATACGAGGCCCAAGAAAAGGCGGAGGCTTTCGCAGACCACCTGGAGTTTCAATTCCAACCACGAGAGGAACCCCAGGACGACGACCACATTGAGCTGCATTGCGAAGCCCGGGAAAGATCCGGTCCTCCCTTCAAGTTACCGCTCCATAAGCCTCCTTCCCATAGTCTCCAAAATATTTGAGAAACTTCCCTTGTCCCGGCTTCTCCCTCACCTTGAGGAGAAGCAACTCCTACCAAACCATCAGTTCGGTTTTCGCCCTGGGCTTTCCACGACCCAGCAGCTACTGCGAGTGGCCGAGAGGGTCTCGATTGGATTCCAATCGAGGTCTAAGTCGGTAGCGGTTCTGTTGGACGTGGAAAAAGCATTCTCAACCACGTGGCATGATGGCCTCATCTACAAACTCCTCGAGCGCGACATCCCTGCCCCCTACATTTCCTGGTGGCTAGCTTCCTCAGAGAACGCAGCTTCCGGGTAAAAGTAGATGGCAAACTCTCTACAGTCCGGCCCATTGGCGCGGGAGTGCCGGAGGGCAGCGTGCTGTCCCCGACACTCTTCAATGCTTACATGGCCGACTTCCCCATCAATGACAGAACGACCACATGTCAATATGCTGACGACCTGCTGATTCTGGCACAGAATAATAATCAAAACTATGCATTGTGTCCAATTCAGAACCAACTCCGAGCGGTGGAGACCTGGAGCGAGCAATGGCGGATGGCCATTAATCCGGAGAAGAGCTCTGCTATTCTCCTGACTAAGGGCCGACGTCCGAGGCGCCGGCGGGACCTGGTGTTGCATCGCCGGCGGATCCCCTGGGTCCGCAGTGCGAGGTACCTCGGGGTCACGCTGGACCACTCGCTGATCTTTAGGGAGCACATACTCACTAAAGTTCGGCAAGGCCACGCTGCCCTCGGGAAGTTGTATCCAATCCTGAGCTCTCGCTCAATGACCTTGACCCAAAAGCTGCGCGTCTACCGTGCCACGATTCCGGCGATGGTTCTGTACGGCTGTGAGATCTGGGGCGTCGCGGCATCGACCACGATCCGCAGAATCCAGACCCTGCAGAACCGAGCGCTAAGAATCGTGTACGGCATAGACCGCCGCTTCCCCGCCCACATACTCCACGAACACTCCAACCTACCCTACATCATAGACGTCATACGGGAGATGGCCCGGACGCTATATGATACATTCCCGCATCATCCCAACACACTGGTCAGGACCCTAGGGGACTACGATCATAGAGCCCCTATACGATTTAAATGTTACTGGCTCCCCAAGGACGCCATGGGACCCCTTGGGGACTTATAACTGAACCCTCAAACCAACTCTAGAACCTGAGTCTGAGCTACTCACTAAATCCCATCCCGACACCTGCCAGAGGCAAACCATGCTGCTAACGCCGGCCGATCACTGACGTTAAGCAGCATCGAGCATGGCCAGTGCTTGGATGGTCGACCGCCGGGCGCTGCACTCGCTGAGGTTAAGTAGCCTCGAGCGTGGTCGGCGCTTGGATGGGTGGCAGTCCGAGCACTGAACTCGCCTCTGGCAACAACAAAGCACATCCTTCATCCTGTGCTATTAAGAACATCCTACGTCCATCGAGCAGGTAAAGCCGCGCGCGGCTGGTACTGCTGACATTTGACACCCACCTGGAAAATACATTTCTCAGGTGCCCCGAACTGGCATCTGGCATCATCTGGCATCTTTGAGCCATTAAGTTTAAATTGTCGTCAGCATTCATCCGTGGTGCTGGCTGTTTAGTCACGCCTTTGTTCGCAATGAGGCATTTTCTTAAAACATTTCCTTAATGTTTCTATATATTAAACTGGTCAATGTTTTGCTCTACTACGCGCAAGGCCAGATGGTGTTCTAAGGAATTAACATCGCATCATTAATCAAGGAAAAGTCATCGGTGCGTTTCAAATCTCTGTTGTTACAGTCTTTGGGTATTGTTTAGAACACTGTAAAGGATGAGCTATGTGTATAAAATCGTAGGCCAACATACCTGAAGATGGCAGCTGTCCACGTGTCACTATTCAATTCCGGTTGCATATATTAATTAAATCCAGTAGAATCGGATAGGATAGGAGCAAGACGAAGAGTGGTCATATTAGAGAAATTGAGCATTTTCTTTAGATTGTGTAGGTAGGCTCACTTGCAATTAAGTTATTACTAAAGTCAATAGTATGAGCAGTAGATAAAATAATTGGTTTTCAGATCGATCGAGGCTCTAAGAGATTAATTTTGGGAAGCTTATATACAACATCCAGTAAACATTTCTTATAAGCGAGAATTGTCTCTTTCGGAGCGAACCATGTATTCTACTTCTACTATGGCTTGGAGTCTTAAACTCCTCTCTACGGAAAGTTTAGTATATCTATCTAGGAGAATTTAGTTGCGACAGGTGTCAGCCTATTCCTCTATTGTCTCCTAGTAAGAGACTTTAGGTATTATCGAAACGGCATATAATTTTATCCAAGGCCCTGTTTCACAAAACAACTAGTTTATACTAGTTACTAGCACAATTCAACCAGTTCTAATAAAATCTGCTCCACGAACATTTATGGAAAAATCGTAAAATATTGTCATTGGTCACTTGTCAAAATTACTTGTGCAGCGACTGTATCCAAGAATCGAGAAGGCTGTTTCAGGGATATTTATTCCATGGACTGATTATTGATACGATTTTGTTTACGCGGCATGTATTTTAAATCGTATATACAAGATGTCTCTCACATAGAAAAGAATCTTTAGTATTCAAAACAAAGTAAACGCATTGATGCCTGTAGGACCTTTGTGACATGGGACCCACAATTTAAAGTCGCACCCCAAAAAAATCCATCGATCTCAGTTGAGATCAAACCAGTGAAACTTGGATTTCGAGCCGAACACGTTATTCCATGACCACCGAGACCGACATTGGCCATCAGTAGGTATATGAAGGTCATTCAAACATACAAAATTGATACACCGTTTTATTTATTAATACTATTACTGACATTGTAAAAGGCTGACCAGGAAAGAACTTGTATATGCAGTCCTTTGTAGCAATATCTTAGGTATTATGGTTGCCTGAGGATTTAGAAAAGAAAATACTGACTGTAATTTTTTGAAATTACTCCTCCTGTCTACGGAAAGCTGATATGTCTTGTATCCATCCGCGATAATGCTAGGATGAAACGCAGTGAAAGACACAGATAGAGAAAGATGTGTACATTGAAGCAAATACTTCTCTATTACTCCCATATTGGTCACGTGGGCCAGAATAACAGTTTCAAATATAATTAAATTTATTATTTCTTGGAAAGACCCCTACAGCCATTTATTGATTAATACCTTAAATAATAGTATGAACTGAGCTGATATTTTCTATTTACAAAGGAGGAGAAATGCGGCATTTGTTGTATGGTCAATAACTACATGCATTTGTTGACATCGCATCTTGGAAGAAAGGGTTTCTGGAAATCACTTGTTTCTGACGGTGGGGTGTATGGTGATTTATCAGAGGGATGCCATAGCCTGTCAAATTTTCATTTAACTTGGCATCAGCTTTGCCACTTTAACCTAACTAATAATCTTCCTGAATTTATTTACTCTGTTCCTAATAATATTACTATAAAAAGCATTCAAATATATGCAAGAAACAGGCTCATATTGTTTGAGCACTTAATGTATCTTAAAACAAGCGCAAGTAACTTTCTTTTGTATTCCGCTTGTGCACAGATGTTGGAGCAACTGTACTGCTAGTGGTGGAGGATTGGTACATTGAATCACTTGAACCACCACTGCTATTTACTACCAGTTTCTTAAATTACGAGAACTTTGGGGATAACTGTAACTGATGAAGTTTTGCTATGGTCTAATTGCTGATGACACATTTGGATTAATAACATTGGATTTTGTATTCTTAGTTTTATCATACAGAAATAACAATTCATGTGATTTTGTTGTTCCCGCCAAATTAGAGGTAAGGCGAATGGTAAGGATTTTAATCGGAAATTAGTACAGTACAGTACAATTAGTACAGTAATGTAACAATGTTTTGGGATCCACTTATTATCTTGATTTTCAATTTTGCAATCAAAGTAGTGAAAGTACGTTTTTTTGTGGTATTTTATAGATTTTTTTTTTCATTTGTAATAACGGGCGAACTTTCCACACACATAACAAAAATTACGTGGGTGACTGACGTCTCTCTCTCTCTCTCTCTCTCTCTCTCTCTCTCTCTCTCTCTCTCTCTCTCTCTCTCTTATACATTCTAAATACAGATATAAAGTCACAGTAACACATCATTACGTTACTTCAAAGAATTAGAGCACCAGAGCAAATCATCAGAGCAAAATTCGAGACAAATATTTAACTCAAAACAATTTTAAAAGAACACATTTAAAAGTATATTTAACTCTTAAAATTTACTTCAAAAGCAAACTTCCGCTATGGCGCGAGGGATTTCTGGTAATAAAGATGTACGTAACACAATAAGTTTAGGGATTAGGGAATTCATTAAGTGCAAATGTTATCAAGCGTAATATTTATGTGTCAAACTGCACATAATGATTTATTTAGTATCCATTCTATAAAATACCGAAAGTGCCAAAAAATGTATACACACTTTCACAGTAGATATCAATTTAATATATTTCAAAGTTGAACCGAAAAACAACAGTAATGTGTAGTATGATGTTCTGTAAACAGATGTGATTCACATTACGTTATGCTAGCGTTGTTACAACAAAATGGAGCCAAGATTATCGTTTGAACAGCGGAAAACAATTTTGAAGTAGTATTGGAAAACCGAGAATGTTATTGAAGTTCAAAGGCAATGGAGACGTGTGTACAGAACAGAACCGTCAACGCGAGTAACAATTGCACGCATTCGAGACAAAGTTGAGACTCATGCGATGTACACAAGGGCACCTCGCACAGCAACAAGCCCCGCGCATTGGATCCAAGGCAATATCCTAGGCACCCAAGGCACTGGATAGGACGAAGAGGTCCGATTGAGTTTCCACCGCGATCTCCAGATCTAACTTCGTTGGGCTTCTATCTGTGAGGAACTCTTAAGGATGTTGTATACCGTAGAAAACCAGCTACACTGACAGCACTTCGGAAAGAAATTGAAACGGCATGTGCTGCAATCACTGAAGACACTTTCGAAAATGTTACTCAATCAGTAATTTAACGTACTCAGAAGTTTATCGACGCCGATGTTGGGCATTTTGAGCAACTGTTGTAACTGTGAAAGTGTAAGATGATTAGTGCTCATCATTTTCTGTTTGTATGAATTCAGTTTTGTTATGTTAACACAGTTTTTTCTGGGCTTGAGATGTGTATACATTTTTTGGCACTCTCTGTATATACAAATGCACGTTTTCCTTGCATCTTACATAAAACACCTTTATTAACTTTATATGCAAAATATATGGATTTAACTATTTCTTATAATTGTAACGATTGAATTTGGCAGTACATATAGCATGTGCAATGAAAATTATTGATTTTATTTCCTAAAGATACATCTTCTATAAACTGGTTTAGTGCTTTCTTTGTATAAATATTTACTTATCACTTTGATCAACTTTGCTCATACCGCCACGGATGGCCGAGGTCATTAAGGTGCGGACTCGTGAGCGGGAGGTCTGGGGTTCGAATCCCACCAGGATCGTCCTCCCTGATTTTTTTTTCCCCAGGTTTTCCCCAGTTCTCATAAATGGTAAATGCCAGAGACGTACCCTAAACTTAGACCTGGAACGTTTCCTTCCTTGAAAATATTCAACCTTTCATCTCGTGTATCATCAGTGCCTCAGTAGTAATAACGGGCGTTGGACACTATTAAAAAAAAAAAAAAAAAAAAAAAAAAAAAAAAAAAAAAAAAAAACTAACACCCACTTTGCTCATTTTCTGACCTCCAACTATACATAGGTGCAATGACATTATTGTGATGTTTAATACATTTAAGATTCCAATTCTAGATCTTCATTTCATTTTCCTATTTATACAATTAAGTAAAAAAAAAAAATAAGTTCCAGGATTACAAAAATTATCCAGAAAATCGTAATTGCCAGTAAAGAAAACAAATCATATAGTTTTGGATCTTGACTGTAGAGTTTTGCATTATTAATCCAAATATACCAGTGGTGGGAAACCTTAATAGGGGAAACAGAGCTATCGTGTTGAAGGCACATTAGAAATATGACTTCAATCATAAAATAGCTACAAAAATAATAGAATTTCAAAATGCATAATTGCTCTTCTCTTCTGTGCAGGTTCGTAACCTGCATCACTTCATTTCTAACTGGAGGACTGGTTTCATATCTTCGTAACATACTGCGATCCTTCGCTGCTGTGCTTTGCAAGCATAGCACAACAAGAATTTGGCTCTGCGGATGCGACAGTTTTTCATGCAGCCATAAGGGTGAGTCACAAAGTCATTTAATGTCTTATGTGCTACTGCAGATGTATTTGCTGTATTCTGCAAAGGTTTATTAACTAGCAAATGAAACAAACTTATTCATCAGAGTGAAAGAAGAATAGGAAGGTAACAGTTACCCTTTTGCCTTGTCCTGATTCGATATGATCAGCAGCTGGGCGCTGTTGTTGAGGGGAAGTACTGCCCCCAGGCACTGTGTGATTCAATAAAGATCCTCCTCCGCCACTCCCACTACCAACAAGGGTGCCACCTCCACCGCTCCCAGTTCCTGGACTTGACTTCTGCTTGTGCGGAGCTTTGTCTTCAATGGGAGCAGCAGTCTGCTGTAGCGACATTGCGGACACTGCACGAGGAGGAAGGGGATCTCTTCCTATCACTGAACCGGATCCTGACGCTGAAACAAAAGAAAATTAATTACTGTAATGGTAAAACATGCAATGATTAAATAGCAACATTTCTTGTATTATACACTCAAACAAGCACTTTCGCCTACCTAGCATAATGAATATAATATAGAAGCAGACATACCGCTCTTTTAACGCGGACCCTGTGATGGTATCTCTCAAACCACACTATAGTCAGCACATTTATTATAAGGACAACAGGAAAAAAAGGGTTCGAATCCGTCCATATGGTAACGTAATGCAAAATATGATTAGATATTTTTTTTCTCAATGCCACCGCTGCCCATTCGGCATGTTTCCCCTAGCCTGGCAAGAATGTAACCGACTTCCGAGGCTGGGGTCCCTAGGATAGCTACCGGAGTGGACGAAAGTTGATAATTCTGTCAAATGAACTCAGCAGACTTCCTGGCCTATATTTCAACACAGTGTTCATTAAGTTTCATAGTTCTTGTTAAAATAAAAATACAAAATTTTATTCTAATCATTAATGATTATTACACCCAACAATATTATTGGGATATTCATAAAATTTACATATTTTGCTGAATTGTTTTCTGTTTATTCCTTGTATATTTTTTTCAATTTACAGTGTTTACTAATTTATGATATAATTCAATTAACTTAAGCTACGTGTAATAATTGTTTGTATTCATTGTTAAATCACAGCATTTTGTTAAACATTTTTAGTTAAGAATGAATAGCAATATTTGAGACAGCGTTTATAAGCTGCCATCCCCAAATTTAATTACAGTGATTATAGTAATTAATTTTATGTAACTTCCGTATTCTAAGCATGAATGTAGTTTCATTTCTATTTCCTGTACAAGTAATGGATTATTATTTATTCTGTACTTCTTGCCAGAGTGCAGAAAGCTACCCTAGCCATAAAATCTGACCTGGAAATTTCTGTTGCCCATTGTAATAACATTTTGTAAAAGATGACCCAAGCAGAACCGATATTTTCTACAGAGAATTTTAAAGCATGGTCCTAAAAGATGTTTATTTCGATTACAGTTAGGGAGATGTGTTTTTGTGACGTTAACTAAGGGCGAAAGCAATAAACATGCGGTGGTGAAAAGACAGGCTGATAATCTCTCCAAGGGAAGAAGCCAGTAGCTTCAGTTGAGATCTACATGCAAAAAGTCACGTAGGCCATATGGCCAATAATGTAGCAGAAAAAGAATCGGGGGGAACTGATTACCCGATAGAGAAGCGAAGACGGGAGAAAACATTTTAGATTTTTCTAAAAACATATTTGAAAAAATAAAGATAGCTTCGTGAGACCGAAAGACTACTATGTTTATTTAGTCTTGCCATTTTGTGGTCCGAGAGCAGTTCAGTTGATTGGAAGAACAGCATTCTCAGTTCAGTTCGGGACAGTCTTATTTAGTTCAAGAGTATTCAGTTGGGAAGAGCAGGCACTTGCAGTCCACTTATCAGTTTAATTCAGTTCAGTCGAAGAGTACGGTAGTGGAAAATTAGTTGAGTTTAGTGGAGTTTAGGATCAGAGTATTAGAGTTATTAAAATGCCTTAACATCATAGTGATCGTCATAGTTAGTGCGAAAGTGGCACATATTCTCCAGGAAATAATCGCAGCACATTTTATGTGTAATAGTTCATGAACATTAAATTGTGTTTCGTCTCCTATAACGAGAAATCTTATTAATCTCCAAGACTCCTTCCCCGTCATAGAACCATAAAAGTACCCAGCAGCAGAGCTCAACAGCTGTAGCAAAAATATAAGATAGCGGAAACCAATCGTCGGAGAGGGAGGAGAAAACGTTTACCCCTGAGATCTCAATCCTAATGTAATCCTTCCAAGATCTTTCCCTCCACATATTTTATATTTAATTAACACCCCCTTCTAATAAAAACCCTGCATACTATGCACTATTTTATATTTTCTATACAGTACCACGCTACTGCCTTCTTTTGCTTTTACATGAAATAGCAATATTATGGAACGTAAATGTTACCATTTATCTCCACTGTAGAACCACATTCAACTTAATTCAAGAGTGTTAGATGTGTCGATATTTAAAACTCTCTCAAATTCTGCAAACGATGATAAACTCACTCGAATGACCATCATTACGTTTCTCAAGAGATCAGAAAACAACCAAAAACAAGCATTTTACTAAACTCGATCACCTTGATTTGAGACGATTGGTTTACAGTGCTTTTTGTTTAAAATTTTCAAGTTATTAAAATTATTAAAACGTCATATTAAACAATATAACTTGGTTCGGTTGATTGTTCCTTTTGGATAATAATAATTCTCATAAAATGTTTAACGCAATATGTTGTATGCAGGTACATGCAGTTTTTACGTGTTAGAATTTTCTGTAACATAATTCTGGGTAAGTGATAAGTACAAAGATTGCTCTATGTATAGCGATACTTGCTCAAAGATATAAAACATTAAAAAGACTATCTTTCACCTAAAATACTATTTATGCATTACTGCTTTAAGGGACTCTTTATTATACTGTTCTATACTGTTCAATAAACTGTTGCTCTTTTAATAAAACGCGTTTCAAATATCCTCAAAACGTTTAAAAAAACACGAAAAATGTTATACAATTAATTTTTTGAAAAATATTCAACTTATTGCAAACATGATAGCATTAATGTTTTTCGTTCATTATTAAATGCTACCTCCCCCATTCTTTTAACCCTGACCTTCACAGTACTGAACTGCTCGATAAACTCTCTATCCTTGAATGCAAATGGCAATATACTTTTCACTTCTAGATCAGTGATATTCAACCGGGAGCAAATGAACATATTGTAAGAGTGATATAGAGCAGTAGAATGGGTGGCCTACGCATGCACGTTGCTATAATTACGATATACTAGGCACTCAAGGTATTCAAAATAAGCTCCCTCCTGCTCTGCAAACAATGCGGCTCTCCTCATTAGCCCTTCTCGCATCCTCAGCAACATTTCAGATGTTAAAGTTGCACTTATGAGGTCATCTCTGTCAGCAGATAAATCGTATAAGTAAACACGATTTCGCGTGTAACCTCGAAGAAAATAGTTCTCATGGAAATGAGATCTGGAGACACCGGTGGTCACTCATATCAGATTGTGCAGTTCTGTCAATTAATAGGTATGTTTCCTGTTCAATATGTTTTGGGTCCTGTGAAAGTGCATTTCTCGACAAATCGCTATTAACTATTTATGCAGAGTAGGTAGTAGTGGCATTCCTTTCCTTTATATGGAAGGCAAATGACCTGGTAGTTAATTGTGCCTATCTAAACTTTTAAGAGTGAAGACCTATTCGACAATTACAGTTTTGATGGACATTGCAGAGTTCGTTTTGACGGTTGATGATGCCTTCTTCAGAAACGAAGAATCAGATGTGCATAGAGCATCTGAACTAGAGACGGTCAGAGAGTATATGAAATGTACTTGGAACTTTGGGTAAAGTGTTAGGGACTCATAAATTTGGGTGTTCACTCTCAGAACATGCATCAGGCAAGTACAGTGACTGAAGCTGAAGTTTTTATTTTAACATAAATTAGAATACTATTGTGCAGTTTATGTGATCAGATGAGCGTAGTATTCAGACAGGAGAGGAATGAAGAATATTGGAGACAATCAATGACACATTTCTGATCATCTGCTTCGTACCAGCAAAAGTGATGTGTTGCAAAAAGAGGTCTGGTTAAGGAAAATGTTAAAAAAAATTGCAATTGAGCCTTTACAACATCAACAGACACATTCATAGCAAGGTGAATTTGGTTGTGAAGGCTTTCAAAGATGTTCCTGCGGAGATAACGAATGATGTGTTCCTGATCTGCAATACGTCACGATTGAATATATGAAGGCTAATGAGAAGAAATGCATCCAGGGGGAGAGGTCAGTGGCAGTCCTGGTCTCTTCTGGCAGATAGGAAGGAGGAGGAGGGAGTAGGTAAATTTTTAAACAAAGTGAGACAGCTCAGCTTGGAAGAGGCAGACAATCGGGAAGGGAGGTAGGGGAACATGTGTCACACTTTTTTGGAGTTATTTACACATATCGGTGTGGTAGCGTGTTAATTCCTTTTGTACTGTTTCCTTTTCTGTTTATTTCGTGTATGTATTTCTAAATTTTTCCATTATTATATATTTTTTCTTTTGCATTTATTTATTCATTACATTATTGTATGTATAGTTTGTTTCTTAAAAGTTAAATATTGGTTTGAGCAATTTCATATATTCCCTAGTGTAGTGGGAAAGCATGTACGGCCCCAGATGATATGTGTGTGTTAGATTTGTAACAAATATATTTTGTAAATAAATACATTACTACTACTACTACTACTACTACTACTACTACTACTACTACTACTACTACTACTACTATTACTACTACTAGTACAACTACTACTGACTACCTCACATGGAGACGCGGAGTTTACGACAGAGTATTTTTTGCTTTTAGCTCTCATTGCAACCCCAACATTGCTATCTCCGCCCTTATGTTGAGGCTATCTCTGTGCACTATGTTGAGTAACTAATCGTCTGCAAATACTCCTCATAACATTTATTCATTTGCTATCAGTATTATCTGCAATAAGTAAATGTATTCATTTATTATAAATGCCTCTCTAAAGAAATGCGGTTGTTAGTTTAGGATAGAGGTAGTATATCATTCATAAGGATACTAACAAGTTCTTATTTAAGTATTCTGTTCATTCTCACATGATGTAACTGCATATTTTTAGCAACAATCCCTCAACTGGATGCTGATATGCTATCATAACTTCTCTTACGGCACTCCAAATATGAGGTTTCTCTGTCGCATATATATATATATATATATATATATATATATATACACACACACACACATTGACTTGGGTGTCACCTATCTGGAAACCTTTGTCTATAAAGTGCTAGTGCTCGTGTGGCATGGCAGGCACTCTCCATACACTAACAATAATCTTTTCGTACAGACAGCGCTCCATGTTAAGACTATAAAATACATATTAACAAAAAAGCTTTGGTATAACAGTTTTCCAGCTCAATCTTCTATCCGCTAGGAGAGCAACTTCTTTCGATTGCGCAGTAGTACCCAAGCCATAGGTTTAAGTATTTCATTAGAACCCCTTCGAGTGTAGCCCAAGCTTATACGAACACAGACTACATACAAGAGTAGATATTTAAGTTTCCGGCCTTGTTGATAAGGGCTATTGCCTTCACAAAAGCCTTATCTGATGTCATATCTTATTTGTTAATTAATTAATTGCAGCTATAACTTCCGCCCCGCTGTTTTCAATTGTTCAGATAAAGTTGCATAAAGAAGGCTATGTGTAGAAGATTGTGACATGATCTTAAATGCAGTATAGGGCTGTTATTAAGTTCTTCACAAAAGAAGGGCTTACTCGAAATAAAATCAAACAGTCATTGGACGGTGTATATGTGAAAGCATCACCCTCATATTCTACCGTAAAAGAATGGACCAAAATGTTTCGAATGAGACCAGAAAGCATTGAAGACGAAGAGCGTGCAGATCGGCCCTTGGAGGTGCTCACTGCTGAAAACATCCCTCTTGTAGAAGGAGAAATTATGAAAGACCGGCGGCTCAAAGTTACAGAAATAGCAGCAAGGTTGGGTCTTTCTAAAATAACAGTCCTTCGAATTATTCATGAAAATTTAAACATGAAAAAGATTAGTGCAAGATGGGTGCCTAGACTTCTTTCCTCAGTCCAAAGCAGTAACAAGTCATCAGTTGTCAGGTATTTTTGGAGCTTTGCTGTGGCAGAGAGAGAGAGAGAGAGAGAAAGAGAGAGAGAAAGAGAGAGAGAGAGAGAGAGAGAGAGAAAGAGAAGTTCTGCAAATCATTGTTACAGGAGATGAAACTATGGTTTTCTACTATGATTCCTTGTCCAAAAGAGAATCAATGGAGTGGGGTAGACCTGGGGAAGCACCGCCTCTAAGTGCCAAGGTTACTCAGTCAACCAAGAAGATCATGGCCACAATCTTTTGGGACTGTGAAGGAATACTCTTCATTGACTTCAAGGAGAGGAACACCACAGTAAATGGGGAGTACTATGATGGCCTACTGCACAGACTACGTGCTTCCAGCAAAGAAAAAAGGCGAAGAAAGCTGAGTAGTGGTGTGCGCCTTCTTCACAACAACGCGCGTCTGTTGCAAAGGAAGCTGTGAAGATATATGGCTTCAAGAGGATCGACCATCAACCCTACAGTCCAGTTCTAGCTCCCAGTGACTATTTCCTCTTCTAAAAACTCAAGAAGAACCTTCGAGGAAGGAAATTTAAGTGTGACGAAGAAGTGATGGACGCTGTTTATGCCCGTTTTGCAGACAAGACTTCTCACTATTTTTGGGGAGGGTTGAAATGTTAATTCAGAGATAAGAGGAGTGTGTTGCAATAAAGGGTAAGTATATTGAAAAGTGAAATATAGTTTTTATCTTTATCATACCTAGAAAATGGTTAGGCTGGAAACTTATTAAACCTACCCTTGCCTTTCTTAAAAGATAGTACATAAAATGTAAAACAATCATACAGCATGTGTTGTTAGTTTATCCCCAAAAGCACACAGGTTTGTCTTAGAAGTTGCATTTAACTATTCCTTTTGCCTACCTAATCACTCATGTTTCTTTAAACATATAGGCATTAAATTAATTATAATTTACAGATACTGTCAGTGCATTATTCATAACAAACATGTTCAAACAAATGTTCTTTCTTGGTGGGTGCAGTGATTTAAGCGTTTCTCAATATCAGCATGGACACGTCTTAACAATTCTGGTGATATCGAAGCACAGACATGACGAATTCTTCCTGTTAGTGCGTTCGGATTTTCTGGTTCCGTTTCGTAAATGTGGTTTTGACATAACAACACAAGGAAAAATCTAAAAGTTAAATCGAGCGATGTTGCTGTTTATCAAATGGATCCACATTTCAGATTGCACATAATTGAGATACTCTCTAATTGCTCTAAAAGAATGAGGCGATGCACCATCGTGCTGAAACTAGTGATTTTCCGCTAAAAGTGATGGAACATCTTCTAGCATTTTTCTATATTTAGTTCGTTCAGCAAAAATTCCAAATAAGTTGACCATTAAGCCTAGGTGACAAATGAACCGATTCAATGACGTTGTCTCCTAGAATACCGCGCGTCTCACGTTAACTCCGCACTGAGTTTGCTGAATATCTATGAAGATTTTCAGAAGCCCAGTAATGAAGATTATTTGGCACACGTTCATTTCCCCACGAAATCTGCTTGATAAACCCTGGGGTATCATTTTCTGTAAGATACCCCTGTTTGAAAGCATGACCATGGAAACCATTCCCTTTCCTATCAAATAATTTGTATAGATATCCTTCACACTCCCAGATCATTTGCAGCTCTCCTTTTTCCTAATGATAATGGGAATTGCTGGATAATTGATAAAAATAGTACTATATAAGAAAGCATAATTAACACAATAACAGTGCACACTAAAATTGACATCGAATCAAAAATAGCACCACTTAATTTTAAAGTTTATTGCCACAGGCTCTCAAGTGTAGGATTGTCTTCTAAATGTTGCATAACATTCTACGAAAAAGTTGGGATCGTTTCCACAACGCGTTACACTTGGAATGACTTGACAATTCTTACAGGAAATGCGCATGGGAAAACACTCAGAATACAACCTTCGTAGATCATAATCATGTCAGTGTATTCGTTGTTGGTGAACTTTGCAGCTATACTATCCATTCGAATGAAGAGCCTATCCCGGAGGCTTATCAATGCCAAACACTGTGCGCAGCACAAACCCAGTGACCTCTCGGCTTCTCTGCGCCTTTAACTATGTCAGGTTTCCTCTTTGAATACGGGAAACATAAAATTGCATTGCGCGGCGTGCGTGGGCCACCCGATACATACATTTCAGTAATTCTAAATAGTTCACCTATGGACAGCATAGCAACGATATACTGAAATGTAGAAGCAAAAATTTACTTAAAACTCATGGAGAAACAAATGCATATGTACTGAATATTGACACAGTAAAATAAAACGTTATTTATGTCTCTCTTAAAAACGTTCGAATCCCCTTTAGAGTTTTAATGATAGTTTTGAAAATAATAAATCCAAATTTTTAGTAGGACGGAATTTATATTTAACTGCTCTTCTCTTTCGTACGTACTCCGCTATTTTTTATTTACTTAAATTCTGAAGTAAAGACGGTAATTTGCATCTCTGCTAACCAGCCGAGAAGGACTAAGGGCAGGAAAATGTACAATGATGAAGGAAACTTGACATGTAAACAATAGTAACTAAGAACTTGCGATCGGGTTTTTTAGATTTTAAAAATTCAACTCAGGCTTTTAAAACAGGCGAGTTAGATGTTTTTCCATAGATTATAAAACAGAAAGTCTATTTTCTTAAAATACCTATGCATAATTTAGTCAATTATTCTCATATTATTGGAAGATTAAATAAATGCAACATTTGCAAGGAAATGAAAGAAACGTAGCGGTTGTCAACAAGAAATCTTAATTCATTTAGCAGAATTTAATTTTTATCCTCATGTAATGTCAACAGAATAGGCTGTAATAGGTGTCTGATGTTGAATTAGAAAGCGCACTACAAAAGGGGCTGATTCTGACACCCTTCTCTTGCTTAAAACCAATTGCTACAGACGGTGTACAGCAAGTCAATCCTATTATCGTTCAAAATGCTGTTGAAAAGAAAAGGTTCGCATATTACACTGCAGCCATTGTTGCAAGTCCCCAAAGTGTACTGCAGAAATCAAAAATGTCCATCTCTAGAAATGAACAAACGCTTTTATCCTGTCATCTCCTAAATACCTTCCAGTATGACGGCCTGAATGCTACAGTTTCCGTGAGAGGCCCTAGTGCTTTCTTGTTAGTCCACGATTCTGGTGGCATCTTTTTTTTTATTAGTGTTTAACGCCTATTTTTACTACTGAGGCACCACAGGCGGTGGACACTGATGTTACATGAGATGAAATGATATATTGGGAAAGGGTTTTTTTTAAAGGAAGGAAACGTTCCAGGCTTAAGTTTAGGGTACCTCCCCGGCATTTGCCAGTTATGAGGACTGAGGAAAACCTGAAAAAAAAAACCTAGTCAGGGAGGACGGTCCTGGCGGGATTCGAGTCCGTGACCTCTCGCTCACGAGTCCGCTCCTTAACAATCTCGGCCACCCGTGGCGGTTTTTCGCTGTAAAGAATAGATTATGTCTAAGGAATATGTTAAGCGAGATTTTAATGTTACTGTAATAAGTACAACAGTTGACAGCAGTGAAATAATCACGTCCCCTAGCACCTAGTACCTGGCACATTTCTTGGAATTTTGTTTTAACTTGAGGCGTACTTTAAGGACAAAAAATGCCAAAAGTACTTCCAGATACAATATGTAGATTATTTGCTAAGCACATAACATGCCTAAATTAATCATGTACATATTTACCACGATTTGCGCTAAAATAAACATTTGTCATTTCGAATTTTGCCTTTGTCTTACGACATTTCTTGTCGGTCCTGGTGGTTAGTGGTAACCGTACTTGCCTCGTAGATCCAAGATAGCGGTTCAATCCCGGCCAGGATCGATGGATTTTTAGGCGTAAAAGCCCCAAATAAATCCGTGGGTCCTATGTTGTACATTTACGGCACGAAAAAGAAAGCCTGAAAGAAGAGACCTCTGAGCAAAATTTATTGGCTGTTTCATGCCCTGAATTTAATGGGTCGCTGATGGTCTGAGATGTTAAAGAGCGTCCGTAAATAAAACCAAATACCAAGCAATTAAGGAAACTCTAAATGTAGACGCCGCGATACTACAATTAGCTTTTTCTAGGTCTCTAAGAGTGCATTCAATTTCTTGAAAAGCCTCAAAAATGTTTTCTTTGCCCTTCAAGTTTGCTAATTCCAAATAGAATGAAAAACCTCATCGTTAAAGTAAGGGATTCAGACATAACTACTGAGAAATTACTTAATATATGTTTAACCTTCAAAGCATTCCTTTCCTGCTTTTAAACACTTTTTAGTGTTCAAGTTATATGTTTTTATCACCTTTTCAAAAAAAGATTCTGTTTGCGTGCATGTCCATTCCATCTCGACGCCGTTATCTGCAAAGCTCACTCCTTCCATGCCAGCCTTTTGCCTTATAAAGGGGCAGAAATCATTTGTAACCATATTTGGACTGCAAAGTGGATGGAATAGGATATTTCGCTTTAAGTTTCTGATGGTTTCCATTTTTTCTAACAGTACAGGTCTCGCTTTGTTTAAGAGGAAGCTGATGCAATTTCCTCCAGTTGTCTTCTTGGGATTTTTTCATCTCTGTTGACAACATTTCAAAATAATTAATCTACTTTAACTTTTCTGTCTTACTGAAGTAAATCCTCCTGATAACTAACTACTTTTCAATTAAAAAAAAATTGTCATCACTTTTTCCTGCCGAGCGTGTCATTCACGTTTTTTTTCGGTTGTTGAGAGAACTGCTATGTCTTGTACGCTACCAACTGGCAAACTTTTCTGCTATGATGTGCCGGTTTTCCAGAATAAGCGCATTAGTGCGGTCAATGTTTAATGAAGTAATGGAAGGTAATGGCAGACGATCATGTGGTTCGTTTTCGACCCGATCTCTTCCCTTTCTAAAGACCTTAAAAAACTGCAAAAGTTCTGATGAATGGATTTTTTTTCCCCGGCAAGTAAATTTATGATAATGCGTTGTTCCATGCTTCGTGGCACTTTCTGCCCATTCATTTCTCTCGCATGTCCCAGGCAAGACTGGGCGGGCAGGGCGGTGGAGAGAAGGGTGCAGATTGCGGCTGTTCTCTCCCAATGTGATTAGCTTGGAATGTTTTGTATTTGAGTCTCCAAAAGATATGCTCGTTAGATATGATACAGGAAATGTTTTAGATGTCTTTTGCAGCGCATTTAGACACAGCAATATTCAGAAACGACCATCTTAAATTGTTGGTGGGAATTATTGTTAACGCATGAGAAACGTCTGCTCAGTTTAACAGCCAATACGGGATGGGCATCAAATATTAGGAAACGCTTAGACAACATTGGATTGGGGTGCTTGGTTAAGGGAAGAGGACATTACACGAAATAGTTGGAAAATAGTTTAGAGACGGTTGCGAGATAGACAAAATATTGAATATTGAATAATAGAAGGGGGGCTCAAGAGTAAGGGTTCTATTTATGTTTATGTATTTATATATAAAAACGTAAGTATATTGATGTGTTTATATATTTGTATGTATGTAAGTAGGTATGCGTATATGTATGCATGTATTTATATATGTACGTTTGTATGTTTGGCCATTTTGAATATTTAGCATGTACGGCCGTAAGGCCCATGCGACAATTGTAGTTGACAGTTGAATGTATTTTAAAACTGGTACAATAAAAGGTTCATTATTGTTATTATTATTATTATTATTATTATTATTATTATTATTATTATTATTATTATTAAGACAAACATAAGTCAATATCATAACATTTTTTGTTGAAATTATGATACTATCCATTATGCATTTATATTAGGAATATCCACGCAGGATATTCACACAGTGCTTTAGCAACGCTTTCAAATTTGCATACTAAAGTTCACATTTAGCATGTTGCTGATTTATGGTAGCCATTTTAAATCATGCGCAATTTTTATTTCATATTGTGCATTACAGAAGTTTTCCATATCCAAACAATAAATTTGCATTTCAACTGATATGTTCCTGTAACTGATTTTATATAACAAAAGCGCAATAAATAGTTACCGCAATAACCTTACATTTATTTTAACGCATAAAAAGCATGGGATAAAATAATTGAAATGTTTGAATATGGATGAAAGAGCTAAGAAGTCACTATACTCACACTATTGTCATCATTCCACAAACACTACAGAATAACATAAAAACTATTGATCGTGTACAGCAGGGACGGTAGTTTTGTGTCAGTGTGACTTGAATGCGCAGTTTGATACTCAGCGACTTAGTTGTCACGCATGCGCAGTAACATAAATGTTCAGTCTTAGCAGGGAACTCTGAACGTGTCGCTCGCCGCGTGGTGTATGCATAACTCCATCTGAAAATACACGACTAGATAGTGCCATCTATTTCATTGCTGATATTAGTCGGTCCTGGTGGTGTAGTGGTAACCATACTTGCCTCCTAAACCCAAGATCGCAGGTTCAAGACCGATAGATTTTTTTTCGGGCGTAAAAATCCTAAGTATGGCTTCCTTCGGAAGGGAAGTAAAGCCGTGGGACCCGTGTCGTACATTTACGCCAGGATAAAGAACCTCAAACCTGAAAGAAGAGGCCTCTGAGCAAAATGTATTAGCCGTTTCACGCCCTGAATTGAATGGGACGCTGATGACCTGAGATGTTAGAGCATCCTTAGATAAAAAAAAAAAAATCTAAATCAAAATTGCTGAGATTAGTTTATTTTTTATTTATTTATTTTTATTTAAAGATTCTTTAAATAAACATATCCCTCTTTAGGAGGTAATAAATACGCGACATTACACTATTAATCTATAATTATATTTAAGAGTATATATATAAAGCGCCATATACTCTATATACTGCCTATTAATTTGGCAAACAACACAGATTTAATTATTATTGCTCAGTCTTTACGCTTTCAAGTGTATTTAGTATTCTGTTGCAATATATAATAATTTGCATATTTCGGCCATCAAAAGAAAATTATTGGCGATTATATACCAGCACAACATGTTTAAAATGAACAACAACCTTCAATTATAAACCTCCCTCCAGGAAGAAAAGCGTGATGTAGGAGAGGAAGATACCTAAATTTATAATTTACCGGAATAATTTTGATTTACAACCTGAAGTAGAGAATGGGGAGGGAGGTAAAGGCTTTTACCTTAAGAGTTATGGGACCGGAAAAAAGGTGGAAGGAGGAAGATTACAAAAGAAGAGTATCCACGGGAATGAGCGGCGGCAGGAGATGGAGGATGGAGAAGTGGTGTCCGGAGAGGAGGAGCAGAACGCGAGAAATGGTGTAACCAGGAGTCCAGGAGAACCAAGAGAGGTGGAGGAAGGGACGGTATGGTGGAAGCGAGGCGATACTGTTTAATGAGTTAAAAGTGTTAGGATAAATGAAATAAAAGATTAATAGTGAAAAATGAAATTTAAGTGAAGTACGTTGATAAAGAGAAAGTGAATAGTATAATTGCAATGAGTTAAAGAATCCTGAAATATTATTAAGTGTAATTTTAAATGTTGAGTGTAAATTTAAGAGAAATTCCTGTAAAAGTACTGGATACCAGTACATACCGCTGTTAATAGTATAGTAACGTAATACATTAGAATAGAATAGCTGCCTAGTAGCTATAATTATTACTGCCTCCCAGTAATTTTGTTTACTTGGTAGATTTTGGAATATTAAATTGGGAAGTAATTTAGTAAATTTATATTTTGATTTAAATTAATTAATTTTTCATTATTTTTACTATTTTATTATTTTAATCCAGTTATTATGAAATTCTGTATATTAATATAGTAATAGATTATTGTATTGTATAGTTTATAATAATACATGGAAAATTTGATATACACACCCTGGTTTAGGAAACCAGGTACGAACCCGGCCAGGATCGATGGATTTTTTCGGGCGTAAAAATCCTAAGTATGGCTTCCTTCGGAAGGGAAGTAAAGCCGCGGGTCCCGTGTCGTACATTTACGGCACGAAAAAGAACCTCAAGCCTGAAAGAGAGGCCTCTGAGCAAAATTTGTCGGCCGTTTCACGCCCTGAGTTGAATGGGACGCTGATGACCTGAGATGTTAAAGAGCGTCCATAAATAAAATTCAATCAAAAAAAAAAAAGAAAAAGAAAGAAAGAAAGAAAAGAAAAAAGAAAGAAGAAGAAAAAGAAAGAAAGAAAGAAAAAAGAAACCAGGTACCAGGGTGGCGTATATCGTTTATTTATTTACTTATTTAAACCTCCCTCCCTTTCCTGAAAAGAAGTTCCTTTCTCAAAGAGAATGTCTACTATTAATAACAACTTTTTAACCCTAGGTTTGTTTACAAAACCTAGTTTATTTATTTATTATTTTTGTTTCATTGCATCTCCAGTTTTGACAAAAAACACTATTCAAATTATTAAGCACGTTACTCATCATTTCAATATGATTAACTTAACCGCAGATTTTTCAAAGGAACTGATTACAGCTGGAAGAAAACCAAAAATTGCTATAATATAGTATTATTTATCCTACTTCCCGGTTTGAAAGATGTTTCTTGTCACATTAATAAATGGCATTTCAGTGTCATCAATACTTTTCACTGTTTGAAGCAGTCACTGCAGTAGCTGCAGGCCTACACCCAAGTTCCCCTTCTTGTGAGAAAAGGAGCAGGTGACAAATGGAACGACGCTACACGGAATGCTGCTTTCAGGAGCACCTTCTTTACATTTCCAATCATCTGGTCCACCTCTGAAAACTGACTTCTTATTTCCTTGTCGAGCGGTTATGCTCTCACTGCTCACAATTTAAAAGATAAATTCTCTTCTTTCTTCTATATATCCCCATATCTCAAGCGAAGTTTAAAATTGAGATCCGAAGGAATAATGAATATACAGATGGTGCCAAAAATATAAACACACTTCAAGCAAAGAAAAACTGTGTTAACATAACAAAACTGAATTCACACAAACAGCAAATGATGAGCACTAATCATCTTACACTTTTACAGTTACAACAGTTGCTCAAAATGCCCATCATCGGCGTCGATACACTTCTGTGTACGTTGAACTACTGATTGAGCAACGTTTGCGAAAGTGTTCTCAGCGATTGCAGCACACGCCGTTTCAATTTCTTCCCGAAGTGCTGTCAGTGTAGCTGGTTTTCTACGGTATACAACATTCTTAAGTTCCCTTTAGGTAGAAGTCCAACGGAGTTAGATCCGGAGAACGCGGTGGAAACTGAATCAGACCTCTTCGTCCTATCCAGTGCCTTGGATGGTGCCTAGGATAGTGCCTTGGATCCAGTGCGCGGGGCTTGTTGCTGTGCGAGGTCTCCCAGATCTGCCCTTGTGAACATCACATACGGTACCATGAGTCTCAAATTTGTTTCCAATGCGTGCAATTGTTACTCGCGTTGGCGGTTCTGTTCTGTACAAACGTCTTCATTGTCTTTGAACTTCAACAACATTCTCGATTTTCCAATACCACTTCATTTCAAACGATAATCTTGGCTCCATTTTGTTGTAGCAACGCTAGTATAACGTAATGTGATTCACGTCTGTTTACAGAACATCATATGATAATCTTGGCTTCATTTGTTCACTGTTGATTTACCTGTCACATAGCAACGCTATCATAATGTATGTGAGTCACATCTGTTTACAGATCATCATACTAAACACTATTGTTGTTTTTCGGTTCAACTTTGAAATATCTACTGTGAAAGTGTGTATACATTTTTGGCACCCTCGGTATAAACATATTTGGAAACTTAACAGCTCTGTTATTAAATGAGTAAGCACGGTTTTCTTTGTTTTTGTGGTGATGAGCTGTGTCCAAATATTATGACGATGCACAATCGATCCAACATCATCTGCGCTAGAGTTTAATAATGCTCGTATTTCCAAGGCGATTTTTTTTTTGGGGGGGGGACATCCATGTAACTTTTACCAGGTGGGGATTGATGGCAGTCCTGCTTGTTGAACGGCAAACAGAACCTCAATTGCGGCGTTGAAATTAATTTTTTACCACAACGTCCACTGTTTCGTGTTTATAGTTTTCAAATGCTATGATGAGATCGAGATTTCTAAGAACGTAATGTTACACAAACTACACTTAAGAATTAGTTGTATTTTAAAACACTTTTTCGAAACTAAGAATCATATATGCGATACTTGGATTCAAGTCATAGAAGTGACGTCTGTAAACATGCTTGATACACAAACGTCAATTTCGTGCTATTTAACCACGCCTGGAAAATTACCACTAAGAAATTCCGTCTGAGTGTCAACTGGACTGTTACATTGCTAGCCTAAATACCAATGCAGGTACACCACTTTGTTGCCAAAAGAGAAGCAGAAGAAAGGTGTCATACCATTGCCTATGTCGTGCCCTGGCTCATTGCCAAGTTCTTGGTATCAGTTTTTCATGAACAGAGTTTGAGGTCATTGCCGTTGGGAGGGAACGGTGATCGACTCTAGTTTCAGCCAGATCTGCACAGTACTGGATTCATAATGGCAGGACGACAAGGAAAAAGCATTAAATCTTGCATTATCTTGTTTTCATTAAGCCAAATAATTAACTTTAATATCTCTAGCTCAGGTTCGATCATTATATCAATTTCTTTTGCGACGTAAAGCAATGAAATAACATTCAAAGTATTTAATACTTCATTATTTACTGAAGAAACAAGTTATGAAACTAGAATTAAAAATATATAAAACGACATTAGTTTATGTCATACTTGACTGCATAAGTAAATGTTTAAGAGACAAATGAAGTAAATTTCGTAATTTTGACGAGTGTAATAATTGTGTAACATTATAAAACAGTTTTATGTGCTATTTTTGTACACCATGAGTATAAAATGATATTAATAAAATAATAAATAATATTAATATTGATTTTCTAATGAGCTGTCAATGCCTACATTTAGGAAATTTCGAAGTAATGGAAGTTATTGCGGTTGTACCAATGGAACTATTTTTTAATAATTTCTCCAAATCTTCATTAACCCTACCTACTGGGCATTTACATGGAAAAGAAATACATGTGTGTGTGTGTGTGTGTGTGTGTGTGTGTGTGTGTGTCCCTTAACGCTCTGACGGTCGCAATTTTTGTTTCTCAACGAAACTTGGCATATATCCATATATTAACAAACGATTCGTCAAGTTCGTTAACTAGTAGAATTGGACCATTGGGGATAGAGATTAAAAATCGCTCTAGCGGCCGCAATTTTTGTTTATTCTCAACTGAATTCAGTAAATTTCTTTGAAATAAATTGATAAAAGTAGTTTCCGAAAATCAGGGTAATCGGGCCATGAATCCCAAAATTTAAAAATTGCAATAGTGGCATTTATATGTTTTTTCGCAAAAAATTTGTTATGCCATTTAAATAGAATAAGAAAACCGTTTCTGAAAAGCAGGGAAATCGAGCCATTAGGAGTGGGGATTTAGCTGAAATTCAAAATTTAAAAATCGCTCTAGCAGCATCTATATATTTGTTTTCACAACGAAATTCTGCAAATATAATTTAATCGAAAATCACTAAAATTAGATAATTATGAGTGCGGCTTACCTTAAACCCAAAACTTATTATTTAAAAACTATACTCTATTTTATTTTGTCGAAACAAAACTCCATATTAACCATTTCAATAAAATAATAAAAATAGTTTTGAAAATCAGGAAAATTTGGTCATTAGGAGTGAGGGTTTGCCCGAAACCCAACATTTAAAAATCGCTCAATTGCCACCAATATTTGTTTCTTCACAACAAAATTCGGTATATACCATTTATATAAAGTAAGAAAAAATTGGTTTCTGAAAATTAGGAAAATTGGACCATTAAGAGTAGGGATATGCTAGAAAACCGCAATTTAATAAGCGCTCTTGCGTTTAATTTTTTCTATATTGTTTTAAAATAAAAGGACAAATTAATTCAGCATTTAAACTGTATTTATAACTATACACATGTTTTATATTTAACAAAAGCATCGTCGTGAAAATAGCAAATGTGAAATATTAATCTAATAAGTGTTTGAGAATTATATTTGTATGTAAGAGGCTCTGTAAAAATCTTCAGAAAACATTTGAGTTATATGTTTTTACCACAAAATAATTTAAATTAAAGTTCAAAGTCAATGAAAATCGATAAAATTTTCTATTGTTGGTTGTGCATATTTCCATAGTAAATTGTAATTATTTTTAAATAGTAACATGTTTTTGTTTTATTGAAACATATAAACATTCTTAAATACGCGATGTAACTGAAAACTTTCTGTTATTTTTCTCTATTTTAGTAAATGTTAAGATATTAAAGGCTCAGTTCAAAAACATGGTTACATCTAAAAATGTTCAAAAATGCTCACACAGTATAACTTTGTCTTTCAGTGGTGATATATTTCATTTAATTAATAGTATACCATTAATTTTTGCGATGTATAATAAAATAATAATAATAATAATAATAATAATAATAATGCTAAAAACGTGGTTTCCCTTTTGTGATACTTAATAGATCGCAAGAATTCTTATTTTGTTCCCCTAATGCCATAACTTTTTCATTTCATTAATTAATAAGACCATAATTTGGATGATACATTCTTTTTTTTTTTTTTAAGTTACTCTACTAGGTGAGGAATTCGTTTAGTTTAAGCAGCTCCTAAGTGACGGACTTTTATTATATTTATAACGTCACTGTGTTGATGGTAATTATTTACTCCGCTTGTCTACTGCTGCTGTTGTTATTGAAGATGAATTTACAGTAAGAAATGTTATCCCAACCTGAAAAGTTAAATTGTCATTAATAGCGATACTTGTCATAAGGAATACGACAGATTCGTTATTTGGATGGACAGTATATTTCAGAACAGATAAGTATTAACACATTCTAATAATTAATTTGGCAGCTAACATTAGCTAATTAATCTGTTATTAATTCAAAAATTATGTATTCTATATTAAAGAGGAATAGTTGATTCTGTTTTCAGTAATAGTACATTGTTTCTTTAATATTATTGTAGCATAATATTCAATTGATGACAGAATTTTAGCAATGAAAATAAATTTTTAATAACAATGGTTACTATGGAAATTTTACGCAACTAGAGTCATAATATAACATTTTATTAACGATTGTGACCAACAATAAACACTGTTTATAATTATGACATACAATGGAAAGAAATATTGTGCCGCAAGGGAAATATAAAGGCACAGCTATTAAAATAGCATACAATACACAGATTATCAATAAGTTCCTCCTAGATTAAATGTGAAGTTGAAATGCTGGGCACTCGTCGCTTAGTATATATTAAGAAAATACTTTAAATTAAAAAATAAACATTGTTTCAATTCAATATAAAATCTTAAAGACAGAATGGAGTTAACAGATCGCCCTGTAAGTGTAGAACATTCAACCTATTTTAACTGTTGTAACGCAGAAGACATATTGCGTAAGCTAAGCAAAGCACAACAGGAAATTATGATCTTTCAAGAAGCACCACATAGAGAAAGGGATTGCATATTCCCTGAGTCCAAGCCGTAGCGGTCTGCCTATAAACTGGGGGCCTGAGTTCGATTCCCGGTCGAAACATGATGCATGGGTAAACTTTATTCCTGGAGTTCTTTCCTCACCCTAAAAAGGCAAACACATTAAATGCTAATACCTTCGAATCCATTTGCTTTGTTCTTTCATTCATAGTCTCAAAAGATAAATGAAATATTAAATACTACAAAAATCACATGTCGTTAAGGAGATATGCATCTGAAATGTTCTATCTCTGGTAGAAAGTTCTGCAGTAATTAAATTAAACTTTCCATGCATTTTTTTACAATGTAGTACATTGTTTTTCCACACGAACTTTCATTCCATTCTGTTGTCAACCGGGGTGACATACATAACAACATGACCCCCCCCCCACCAAATAAGATAGGTATAAATAAGGCAATCGCTCTGGTCACATATAACAGTGCCTGCTTTTCCTATTTAATATTCCCCGTTTAAATATATACGCACATCAATGCTGAAGTGCGGTGGGGGTTCATCATGTTGGAGCTATATGTTTCCGCGCACAGTAGTTGTTACATCATCCATCAGCTCAGAAAGTGTGCTCTAAATTAAGACAGAACAACAAACCTACATGCGACTGCAGCGTGACAGGGAAGACTGATATATACAGAACAGCAAACTTAAAGTGCAATGCGACCGATATATATATATATATATATATATATATATATATATACACTACATACACTACAGTAGTTTTGTTGTTGATTAGGTTTATTTACGGACGCTCTTTAACATCTCAGGTCATCAGCGTCCCATTCAATTCAGGACGTGAAACGGTCGACAAATTTTGCTCAGAGGCCTCTCTTTCAGGCTTGAGGTTCTTTATCGTGCCGTAAATGTACGACACGGGACCCACGGCTTTACTTCCCTTCCGAAGGAAGCCATACTTTATATTTTTACGCCCGAAGTAGCCCATCAGTCCTGACCGGGTTTGAATGCGCGATCTTGGGTTTAGAAGGCAAGTATGGTTAACACTGCACCACAAGGACCGACTACAGCAGTTTAACAGAGCGGATAAGGACTTCAGGCGTACGCCTCACACGAGGTGCGGAATGCGCTTCAAAAAACGTTGCATAAATACGAGAGAAGTGTAATCAAACATATATTCCTTAGCACAAAAATTATCCTCTTGTGTGATGCTCAAAGTTCGTTGGTGAGGTCTTGTTCATCTTTTATGGTCCATAATATAAGTACTTTGTGTTTTATGTGTAACATTTAAACCTAGCTTCATTTAATCTTCTCTTTATTAGTGTAAATGCACTCTAGATAGATTGATTTCAGATACTTTTATAATAGATTTTGATTAACAATTAGTAGAACTAAAACCAAACAGGAAAAATGGTTCTCAGTACCATTTTCTTCTCTACGGATCCACAGCCCAATATTGGAAATTGATATGCTGCAGCGACCGCTGCATCCTCTAACTCCATCTTGCGACATCACTGGTAGAGGGCAATATTGCACGAGGGGAAGTGATCTGCAGCCGGCACCCTGCCGGTCGTCTGTCACGCGGCTTCCGAGATCGAAGGACGCCATCTCTCTATCAGGTACTCCCCAATTTTCCTCAAGGGGCTGGATAGACCCCATTACAAACCTCCCAAACTTCTAAGCAGGTACCACCCCCCAGGCCGCAGTCAGCAACCCTCTTCACAGAACAAGGAGGTAGTCTCCGGCAACATTTAGGGGACTCTAAAATAAACTTCTCGTGAAGTAGTTCTTTGTAATTTAGAAAATTGACCTACAACTTAATTTACTTTTTGAGGAATTCTTTAACGAAATGTATTGTGAAAACACATGTAATGGAAATGCTGTTCTTAAAATACAGGGATGATAACTATATTTGTACTTTGGAAAGGTTTCTACCCGGGTGACGGGTGTGAAAGCGACAAAGAGAAAAAAAAATGTTTTATATCATACTTTTGTGCATATTAACGCAGATGAATGAACAATTGTGCCAACAAGTAGATGCATCTTAAATAACATTTCAAAATCAGCATCTAGAAACTACTGCTGCTGTCTACAATTGAAATAATATAAAAAGCAACACCAAGTTAGGGAAGTTGGAGAGAGGCAAATACCTCTTTTAAAGATTACTTAAGCGATCGATGTCCAACAACTTAACTCCAATAAACTTCAGAAGGGCATCCCTGCATCTGACAGATTTCCCACGGCCTAAGCGTTCTACAAAAAGAATATTTTTTTCTTACTTTCCCTTTCAAGTGAATTCAGTAACAAAGCTAGCACGAGTTTGCTTCTCACGTGGCGGTCTGGATGTGATTCCCAGGTGCTTTAGATTTCCGACCGGTTTATTTATTTTTTTTAACCAATTTCACTCAATTCTTAAATATGAATGCCAGTGAAACTTCTCGCCCGAATCTGGCCGGTCGTTGGAAAAGTGGGATAAAGTTTCATGAAATGTCGTTAAGTGGCACGACTGTTAGAAGTAGAGATGGGCTATCAAACTTGTAGATACTCAGATAATGTCACAAGTAGCACGCTTTAAAGTGACCGCATTCATAGTCTTCTACACAAATACAAAGCGGGTAGCAAGAATCAAGATATTGGGTGCTCTTCTAATCTAACCCGCCGACCCCATAGTAATCCCCCTATTTTTTGTTTTTTTATACATGGTCCGTCAGTATTAAGTATAAGCTACAATTTTCTTTAAAAATCACGTACCAGAAATGTAAAACTTACTGAAATGCAGTTTAAAGTAGATATTTTCGAGAGTACTATTGCATTAATAACTAATATTTAATTCACGTTTCGCAGATATGCCAAAACCTTACTTAATGTTTTGAGTGTGACAACAATAAAAGAGATTTTCGTATCCAAATCATGTGATTTGTTAAACTACCTAATTACAAGTAACTTATTTTAGTAGTAGTAATAGTAATAGTAGTATTAATAGTAGTAATAGTAATAGTAGTAATAGTAGCAATAGTAATAGCAGCAGCATTAGCAGCAGTAATAGTAGTAATAAATAGTAATAGTAGCAGTAGTCGTAATAATAATAATAATAATAATAATAATAATAATAATAGCAATAGTAGTAGTAGCAGTCACAGTAGAAGTAGTAATAGTAGTAGTAATATTAGTAGCAGTAGTAGCAGTGGTAGTAGTAGTAGTAGTAGTAGTAGAAGTAGTAAGAGTGACAATAGTAGTAGTAGCAGTGGTAGTAGTAGCAGTAGTAGTAGTAGTAGAAGTAGTAACAGTAGTAGTAGTAGTAGTAGCAGAAGTAGTAACAATAGTAGTAGCAGTAGTAGTAGTAGTGACAGTAGTAACAGTAGTAGTAGCAGTAGCAGTAGTAACGTAGTAGTAGTAGTAGTAGTAACAGTAGTAGTAGCAGTAATAGTAGTAGTAGTAGTAGTAGTAGAAGTAGTAGTAACAGTAGTAGTAGCAGCAGTAGTAGTAGTAGAAGTAGTAGTAATAGTAATAGTAGTAGTAGCAATAGTAGTAGTAGAAGAAATAGTAATAGTAGTAGTAGCAATAGTAGTAGTAGAAGAAATAGTAATAGTAGTAGCAATAGTAGTAGTAGTAGAAGTAGTAATAGCAGTAGTAGTAGTAGTAGTAGTAGTAGTAGTAACAGTAGTAGTAGCAGTAGTAGTAGTAACAGTAGTAGTAATAGTAGTACTAATAGTAGTAGTAGTAATAGTAGTAGTAATAGTAGTAGTAGCCATAGTAGTAATAGTAGTAGTAGTAATAGTAGTAGTAATAGTAATAGTAGTAGTAGCAGTAGTAGTAATAGTAGTAGTAATAGTAGTAGTAGTAGCAGCAGTAGTAGTAATAGTAATAGTAGTAGTAATAGTAATAGTAGTAGTAGTAGAAGTAACAGTAGTAGTAGCAGTAGTAACAGTAGTAGTAGCAGTAGTAGTAACAGTAGTAGTAGCAGCAGTAGTAGTAACAGTAGTAGTAGTAGTAGTAGCAGTAGTAGTAGTAGTAGTAGTAGTAGTAGTAGTAGTAGTAGAAGTAGTAGTAGTAGTAATAGTAGTAGAAGTAGTAGTAGTAATAGTAGTAGAAGTAGTAGTAATAGTAGTAATAGTAGTAGAAGTAGTAGTAATAGTAGTAGTAGTAGTAGTAATAGTAGTAGAAGTAGTAGTAATAGTAGTAGTAGTAGTAATAGTAGTAATAGTAGTAGAAGTAGTAGTAATAATAGTAATAGTAGTAATAGTAGTAGAAGTAGTAGTAATAGTAGTAATAGTAGTAGTAGTAGTAGTAGTAGTAGTAATAGTAGTAATAGTAGTAGAAGTAGTATTTAGTAGTAGTATTTATTATCCCCGTTAAACTAGGTACAGAATATTGAACATCAGAGTCGAATGGATCGCAAGACCGTTCATAGTCTTGTAAAATACTTAATTACTGAAATTAATTAAAAACAACCTTAACAAGAATGCACACACACACACACACACACCAAACAGTCATACATAAAATAGTTTTGATATTCATTTAAATTTCTTATTATTTATGTACAATGTTTATAGAAATTTCTTATCCCTATAACTACGAATTTCATTTAAGAAAGTGTCCAGGTTTAGCCAGTTTTGTCTACTTACATTTAAGTCCCAACATCCCAGTCTCCCCTACTGGAAGTCAAAAATGAATCCGGGAGAAATTTTATATTGGCATATTCTGTCTTTGTACACTTAGTTAAAATGTAAATCCTCGTGCCTTTCTCGTCAACAACCTTACGTTCCTTCCATCCTCCCGGCCTAAGTCAAGCTATTCCCGGCCTCTTTTTCATGCCTAGCTTCATGACATAGGTCTCTTTATCCCATTTAGTTTTAATTTTGCTTTGCAGGTCCAGAGATAACATCTACCGGTTATGTCAGGTAGGCTATAGCTGTTTTCAACACACGTCTAAACCGACTTTTGACAATTCCCGCTGTATGAGAGTGAAAATGAAACAAGTAGCAGAGTTCATTCTTTCGAAGTTATCGTCCTGCTCATCATGTCAGTCCTGGTGGTGTAGCGGTAACCGTACTTGCCTGCTACACCAAGATCGCAGGTTCAAACCCGGCCAGGACCGAAGGATTTTTTCGAGCGTAAAAATCCAAAGTATAGCTTCCATCGGAAGAGAAGTAAAGCTGTGGGTCCCGTGTCGTACATTTACGGCACGAAAAAGAACCTCCAGCCTGAAAGAGAGGCCTCTGAGCAAAATTTATCTTCCGTTTCACGTCCTGAATTGAATATAACGCTGATGACCTGAGATGTTAAAGAACGTCCATAAATAAACGAATCAGAAATCATGATCATCATCATCATCATCACACTACTCGAATAATAGTTAATTTAGTTTATTTACGGATGCTCTTTAACGTCTCAGGTCATCAGCGTCCTATTCTATTCAGGGTGTGAAACGGCCGACAACTTATGCTCAGAGGTCTCTTCTTTCAGGCTTTCTTTATCGTGCCGTAAATGTACGACATGGGACCCACGGTTTTACTTCCCTTCCGAAGGAATTCATACTTAGGATTATTACGCCTGAAAAAATCCATCGGTCCTGGTCAGGATGAAACCCGCGATCTTGGGTTTAGAAGGCAAGTAGGTTACCACTATTCGAATACGAGTCAAACTAAACCTACCGCCACAGGTGGTCGAGGTCGTTAAGGCGCGCGGACTGGTGAGCGGGAGGTCTGGGGTTCGAATCCGACCAGGACCGTCCTTCCTGACTAAGGTTTTTTTCCAGATTTTCCTCAGTCCTCATAAATGACAAATGCCGGGGAGGTACCCTAAACTTAGGCCTGCACCATTTCCTTCCTAAAATAAAAATATCCTTTCCGAATTGATCATTTCATATCATGTATCATCAGTGCCCACCTCCTGTGGTGCCTCAGCAGTAAAAACGGGCGTTAAAGACTATTAAAAAAAAACCTAAACCTACATTTTTTCTGGATAGTAAATTCAAAATTTAACCAGGGATAGTACAATTGTAAAAGTATTAAATGTTCTATTGTAAAATATAACTCGTGCATAAGAAAATTTACATTTATTGGTTTAATATTTATACCCTCAAAAATAAAACTAAACCTTTGTATTTAATTTGATAAAATATGAAAGTACCAAATATCAATGCAAACTGAACAGGTGCCGAGTAGTGAGAAACTTTGGTATCGATTCTCTCTATTGACAAGAATCGTTCTATAGCGAGAGCGAGTTACATGCAGCGATTAAACATTTTCATTTATAGATGTAGGGTCTAAGCAGATCAACAAAAAGACTATACTTTCTGAATAAATGAGTTTAAACTTGCACCTAATATGAATTGCGTTTTGGACGCCGCCTTTAAATCAACATGAATTAATCTCTGAAAACACTAATGGTGCCGTAATGAACGGCCGTCGAAAGAAAGTGTGCGGAATAACAAGGCAATAGCTATTTAAAGTGAATAAATGACGAATATCCAGCATGTAAATATGTAAATTAAAAAGATTATGCAATAGCTGCCGGGATTACCAACCGTGGACCAAAAACGTACACGAAAAAACATTTCACTGCACCGTTTGACTATATTAATCACAATTTATAGGAAGGACTTGCTGCAACGCTTCTCAACATGAACAAACTAGGTCGGTGTCCGAATATCTACGGGTATTTCGTATGTCATAAGATTCGCACAATGTACTTCTAATATGGTCATTATATTCAATTACATTTCAAAATAATTCCTATATATATAAACGGGAATACCAAAATTAATGTGTGATAAATTCGCCTTAATATAGGAAGTAACAAAAACTTTTCGATAGCAATTTATTATATTTTATTAATAAATAAATTAAACAAAATGGGTTTATTTATCTTTTACATTGCTTTATAAATTCAGTCTTTCCCTTTGCTCTTAAAGAAATAATGAGAATGTAAAACGAAAATTCCTCGAAATTGGCCTGCAGGAATAAGAAAAAATCCAGGTAAAAAGTACAATTAAGCACATTTCCAACTCTTGTAGTAAAATAATACTACCAATATATTCATAAACAGAGAACTACTTAACCTAGAACCTGCAGATTATTATCATTCAATGTAATCCCCTGTCACATTCATCACCCGCTGTACACTTTTGGAACACAGCTTAGCCATTCTTATTTATGTCTGAGAAAAAGCGCTTAACCGTAACACAGTAGTGTGGGCTGTTGCGACTTGGACTCCTAACTCCATCGACAATCAACTTCCAGCAGTAACTAAATAAAGTTAAAGGACAGAACAACCTGCACTGACACTGTCGCCACATTATCCACGTTCTTGTCGAAAGGATGACACCCAACTGGTCAGAGTCTCGTCATGTTTCTGACATGTGACTCTTCAGTTTTAATTGGAAGGCTTTTCCAAAAATCTACGAGGGTAGGTCCATAAGTTTCCGGCCTCACGATCAGGATTATTGCCTTCACAAATGCCATATCTGGTGTCGTATCTTATCTGTTAAATTTATAACTGCACCTATAACGTCCGCTCCGCTGTGATCAGTTGTTGAGATATAGTTGCTTAAAGAAGGATATGTGTAGAAGATTATGACATGTTCAAAATGAAGTTTCGATCTGTTATTAAGTTCTTCACAAAAGAAGCATTTACTGCAAATGAAATTAAACAGCGATTGGACGTGTATATGGGGAAGCACTCCCCTCATATTCTACGGTAAAAGAATGAGTCAAACTTTTTCGAATAGTCGAGAAAGCATTGAAGACGAAGAGCATGCAGGTCGGCCCTTGGAGATGCTCATTCCTGAAAACATCGCTCTTGTGGAAGGAGAAATTATGGAAGACCGGCGGCTTAAAGTTACAGAAATAGTAGCAAGGTTGCGCCTTTCTAAAACAGTCCTTCGAATTATTCATGACCATTTAAACATGAATAAGATTAGTGCAAGATGAGTGCCTAGACTTCTTTCCTCAGTCCAAAAGTCATCTGTTGTCAGGCATTTTTGGAGCTCTGCCGTCGCAATGAGAGAGCAATTCTGCAAACCATTGTTACAGGAGATGGAAATATGGTCCTCTACTATGATCCCTTGTCCAAAGAGAATCAATGGAGTGGCGTAAATCTGGGGAAGCTCCGCCTCTAAGGGCCAAGGTCACTTAGTCAATCAAGAAGAGCATGGCTACAATCTTTTGGGACTGTAGTGGAGTATTGTTCATTGACTTGAAGGAGAGGAACACCACAGTAAATGTGGAGTACTATGCTGGCCTACTGCACAGATTACTTGCTTCCATCAAAGAGAACAGGCGAAGAAAGCTGAGTAGTGGTGTGCGCCTTCTTCCCAACAACGCGCCTGTGCACACAGCTCTTGTTGAAAAGGAAGTTGTGAAGAAACGTGGCTTCAAGGAGATCGACCATTCACCCTATAGCCCATATCTAGCTCCCGGTAACCTTTTCCTCTTCTCAAAACTCACGAAGGACCTTCAAGGAAGGAAAGTTAAGTGTGACGAAGAAGCGATGGATGCTGTTTATGTCCATTTTGCAGACAAGACTTCTGGCTATTTGGGGGAGGGGGGTTGAAATGTTAATTCAAAGATGTGAGAAGTGTATTGCAATATAGGGTAACTACATTGCAAAGTGTAATAAGCATTTTGTCATCAAACCTAGAAAATGGTTAGGGCGGAAACTTATGGTCCTGCTCTCGTATGATGTGTAATCAGGAAGCATTGTCTTTCACTCCTTTCCCCGTAATTGCTGGCTCCGCTTTTCAGGTGAAAACAAAGTAGTGGGAACGAGTAGGAGGTGGGGAAAGAAATGCCCACAGTCTGCATATTCTTGTTATCGTGTGACAGTGTGTTCAAGCTTGTGTTCCAAGAAAATTACTAAACGCATTCGTGAAGAAATACTTGAAAGAGTGTTACATGAGATATTACAGGAAGATTCCTCTTCCGATAATGAACTATTTGAAAGTAGTGAAGATGAAGATGGAGTTTTGACGTATGGTTCAGATCCAGATGACGAAGGCGACGTTGCATCATCAGCTTCAGATGGTATCTTTTTTTTTTTTTTTTGATTGATTTATTTATGGACGCTCTTTAACAGCTCAGGTCATCAGCGTCCGATTCAACTCAGGGCGTGAAACGGCCGACAAATTTTGCTCAGAGGCCTCTCTTTCAAGCTTGAGGTTCTTTATCGTGCCGTAAATGTACGACATGGGACCCACGGCTTTACTTCCCTTCCGAAGGAAGCCATACTTAGGATTTTTACGCCCGAAAAAATCCATCGCTCCTGGCCGGGTTCGAACCCGCGATCTTGGGTTTAGGAGGCAAGCAGATGGTATCGGTGACCCTGCTGATGATCAAGACGTGACTGGTGTTCTAACAGTGCAGGTGAGACTCTGAAGTTATTTGTTACGCCTGACATTGTACACATAATAGTAAAACAAACAAATGAAATAACAGTAAGATGTAATATTATACCTGCAATTAAAAAGGAAGTGCACACATTAAGAGGAACATTCATAATCAAGGGTGCAAATATGGGCTAAAAATAAGTACATATGATATCTGGACACACATGATGGTGCGTCCTGTTTACAAAGAATTATGAAAATTGTCAGACTTGACGATAAAAGTACCCAATTGCAAAGAAAATAAGGCGACAAATTAATATTATTACATAAACAGGCATTTCACCTAATCATTGATAAATGCTTAAACTTTTTAGAGTAGGATTCAAAGTTTTTAAGAAAGTGAGGCAGCATTTATGAGCTGCCAGCCTCATATTTAATTAGATTAATTGTAGCGAGTAATTTTATGTAACTTCGTTATAGTAATTTATTATGTCATTTTCTTGTACAAGTGTTCAGTTATGTGTAAAATGTTATCTTCTCGCATGTGTGCAGAAAGCTACCCCAGCCATAAAATCTGACCCGGGAATTTTTGCAGTTTGTTGTAACGCAATATTTGTAAAGAATCTTGGGGCAAGATGTTTATTGCTATTCAGTTAGAGAATTTCTTAAGCAGGGGAAGCATCATAAAACTTTTGGCACCTATAGGGACGAAAAGATGGGCCGTAACCTCTTCAAGGGAAGAAGCCAACCGCTACATGGAAAACGTCACGTAGACCATGTTCATGTAGTTTGTAACTTTAAGGTCCACAGTCAGTTTGGCAAGAGTATTCAGCGGGGCAATATCAGTGGAAGGGCTTTCTCAGTTCCGATCAAATAGTGGAAAGCGGCAGTTAGTTTTGGGAGAGAAATAATAGGACTACCTTTATTAATAAGTGCAATAGTGTATGAACAATAAATGGCGTCATCTTCCATAACGCAAAAAACCTTATTAACCTCCAGCACTCCTTCCCCTTTGGTCACAGGACAATCTCTCTAGCAGCAGAGTCTCAACAGCCGTGGCAAAACTGTAAGACAGCGGTAACCATCGTCGGAGAGGAAGAAAGAATTATATACCCCTGAGATTACATCTAAAAACCTATTAAAACAAATTTCCTTTTTCCAAAATGTTTCCTCCACTCTACATACGTTACCCCCCTCTTTCTTTATTAAATACCGCTGCAAAAGACAAACCAGGCGAGTATGGAATTCTAGTATGCATACTGTCATATGCAATAGATAGCTATGAATTAAACCACACGCAGCAAAGGTAGGAATCCCTAGTGGCGAAAGAGGTTCAGGAGTGTTAACAGTCTGTAAAAATTTCGGTCGGAATGTTACAACCGACAGATATTACACCTGTGAGGCAGAAAAGTTGTATTTAGAACGAAATATCACTACAGTGGGAACTCTGCAGAAAAAACAGGAAGCACATACCGGACATATTGAAAGCCGCAACTAATCGAGATCTTTATTCATCCAATGTTTTGTTTACTGATCCAGCATCCGGTAGGCCACCGGTTGGTTACTTTGACACTCTACATCTCTAAAACAAAAGAATCTGTTGATGTTATCAACAATGCCCTTGGATCAATGCAAAGAACGGCACCAAAATAAATACAACAATGCTACGAAAGGTGGAATGGATACTATTGACTAAATGGCTCGAATGTATTCATGAAATAGGAGGACAAAAAGATGGCCTCTGGCAGTTGCTTTATACTCTCATACACACCTGTAGCATCAATGCATTCACCATCTTACCAACAATGCCCAAGCTGCAAGCTGGACTGGAAATTGTGACAGCAGTGGAAGAAATCCAAAAGAGTTTACCAAGCACATTGTTCAGTCAATGGAATGCATCCTCAACAGTAAAATCAAAGCGAATATCTGTCAACTCCAACTGTGTTACTTGTGTCAGAGATACCAAAAGTAAAAAGGGAAACTAATAATTTGATTAAACTAAAGCAACGTTGTGTACATTATAACAGAAAAGGTGTAACAGACATTCAGAAAGACTTAGTACATGTGTCAATTGTCTTGAGGCGAAAAATTCAGAGTATTTCATGAATTTTATTGTATTTTTGTTTGCATTGTAACTTCTTGTAGTTATGTAAAAATATCTTTTCTTCCTCCAGCTCCGTCCTACGACTTCAAACAGCTTTCCAATTGTCCCCATGGGGCTGGGTGAACCTCGTTCCCGACCTCCCAAACTTGGAAAAATTCCTAAATAGGTACCGGGAATCGAACCCAGGCCTCCAGGCCAGAGTCAGCAGTGCTAGCCACTAGACCAAGGAGGTGGTCATGTTGTATTCTTATATTGGTAAAAGCGCATTCCGAAAAAGAATTAGAATAACGTACATTTTCATTTTCCGTAGTTTTCAAAAATGGAAAGAAGTGAATTTCGACATAGTATGCATCAGAACATTTATGATACCGTGAATAAAACATCAAAAAGCAGGTAATACCCGTAGAGAAAAGCACTGAGGTTCTAATAAAGTATGTGAATGTAGCAACAGTAGAGTGCTAACGTCCCTGCTGCTTCACAACATCTTCATCTTCCTGATTTTTAGACAGGGGCGATATTCTTGGAACGAAACTGTCATTGCGTGTTTTTTTTTAGGGATTTTTTAAAGAAAGAACGAATAGAATATAGACCCTCAGCAGAAATAATTTACCATGCTTGATCAGATTTAACAGAAATGTTAAGTCGTTTCCACTAAAACGGAAAATGTATGAGCTTGATAGAAGTGCTGCAAAAGTGCAGAATGTGTTTCATATTGCACACTAAAACAGTCTTTTGCACATAAACAATGGAGTTATAATTAGGTTTATGACCTGAAAATATAAAGATTAAGAAATATGTTCATATCTAATCTGACCAGAAGCTAAAGCTCTCACAGAGCTATGGAGTAAGTAGAGAATATTTAAAATGAAATTCTTCAGGCGTGTTGTTACTAAAAGAAACGTTCCGCCGAGGAACCAATATTTCTAAACAACATTTTTGGATTTTTATGCATTTAATATCTTTTGTTTCACATCTACCATAAAATCAATTGACGTTTCTCTTCATTCTTCCATTATTACATTATCTTTACAATTAAAGACCTTACATTTCAACAATGAAACTATTATAAAAATAACAATTCACATACTTTTATGTTTTCTTGCAGAGCTCGCTTTAAAAATCTGTCCGGTATCGTTGAAAGATGAAATAGTAGTAATAGTAGTAGTAGCAGCAGCAGTGGTAATAGTAGTAGTAACAGTAGTAATAGTACTTGTAATTATAGTAGTAATAGTAGTAATAGTACTAGTAATAGTAGTAGTTGTAGTATTAGCAGTAATAACATTAGCAGTAGTGGTCGTGGTAATAGTAGTAGTAGTAGTAATAGTAGTGGTAGTAGTAATAGTAGTGGTAGTAGTAATAGTAGTAGCAATAGTAGTAGCAACAGTAGTACTAGTAGTAGTCATAATAGCAATAGTGGTAGTAGTTGTAGTATTAGCAGTAGTAACATTAGCAGTAGTGGTAGTGGTAATAATAGTAGTAGTAATAGTAGTGGTAGTAGTAATAGTAGTAGCAACAGTAGTGCTAGTAGTAGTAGTGATAGTACTAATAATGGTAGTAGTGGTAGTAGTAATAGTAGTAGTGATAGTAGTAATCGTAGTAGTAATAATAGCACTAGTTCTAGTAATAGTAACAGTAGTAATAGTAGTAGTAATAGTACCAGTAGTAGTAATAATAGTAATAAAAGTAGTAGTAGTAGTAGTAGCAACAGTAGTAGTAGTAGTGATAGTAGTGGTAGTAGTAATAGTAGTAGTAATAATAGTGCTAGTAATATTAGTACTAGTTCTAGTAGTAGTAGCAGTAGTAATAGTAGTAATAATAGTACCAGTAATAATAGTAGTAATAGTAGTAATAATAGTACCAGTAATAATAGTAGTAATAGTACTAGTAATAATAGCAGTAGTAACAGTAGTAGTAACAATAGTAGTAATAGTACTAGTAGTAACAGTACTAGTAATAGTAGTAATAATAGTAGTAATAACAATAGTAGTAGCAATAGTAATAGTAGTAGTAACAGTAGTAGTACTAGTAATAATAGTAGTAACAGTAGTAGTAATAGTAGTAGTAATAGTAACAATAGTAGTAGTTACAGTATTAGTAATAGTAGTAGTAACAGTAGTACTAATAGTACTAGTAATAGTAATAATAGTAGTAACAGTAGTAACAATAGTAATAGTAGTAATAGTAGTAGTAACAACAGTAGTAGTAATAGTACCAGTAATAATAGCAGTAGTAATAGTACTAGTAATAGTAGTAGTAATAGTACTAGTAATAGCAGTAGTAGCAATAGTACTAGTATTAGTAGTAGTAATAGTAGTAATAGTAGTAATAGTGGTAGTAGTAATAGTAGTAGTAATAATAATAGTAATAGTACTAGTAATAGTAGTAGTAATAGTAGTACCAGTAGTAATAATAGTAGTAATAGTAGTAATAGTAGTAGTAGTAATAGTAGTAATAGTAATAATAGTAGTATGTTGGAGATCAGACATTAATTATGCTGTCTGCTGAGAATGGTGGGGGGAATAACATCGGGTTTCAAAATTAAGAAGGGATCTGGAAAATATGGAAATGGGGAACATTTTCATTGTAGAGCGGAGGAACAGGAACGGGTTTTGAAGAAAAATTAAGAAATGCTTGAGAGATATTAATAGGCAGTAGACTCTTTGGAAGTGTACAGGAAAAGTTTCGCAGAAGATACAATCGGGGCTAAAAAATTGGCGCGTTATATGGAAACAGGCGCCAAACTCAGCAATTAGGGGCACGCTTGGTTTAGGTTTAGGCCTGTGGCGAATGACTAAAGTAACAGACAGAGAGGGTGCGAGAATCTGCCCTATACGTGCAAATGAAAGAGTCTTGGGAGTACTGCAAGGGGACGGAAGAATGGAGAAAGAGACATCTACCGGCCCCGTTTGTTTACGGGGGGATAAGGCAGTGGCAGTGCTGCACTTTGCTGGAAAGGAGGAAGAGGGAGTTGGTTTAAATAAAGTAAGACAGACAACCGGGAAGTCGGGTAACGGTTTAGTTTATTTAAGGACGCTCTTTAACAGCTCAGGTCATCAGCGTGTCGGGTAGCGGAACACGAGTCACAGTATGTACATTTTTGTACATATATATGAGGGAGTGTGTTCTTTTCTGTTTATTTTATTTAGGCATTTACTTTTTATTGTACATTGCTTCTTTTTCCATTTATTTAATTATATATATGTTATATTTAATTTAATTATTTAATTATATATATTGTTTGTCTCTTAAAAGTTAAATATTGGTTTGTGCAGTTTCATTATTTTCTAGAGTATTGGGAAAGGATGTACGGTCCCAGGACCTGTGCGAAATGGATGAGTTATATTTTTAAAAATATATTTTGTAATTAAATACAATACTACTACCACTACCACTACTACTACTAGTACTACTACTACTACTACTACTACTACTACTACTACTACTACTACTACTACTACTACTACTACTACTACAACTACGATAAAATATAAACCTCCAGTGGCTCACTGGGCAGAGTTGATGGTTTAATTTCCCAGTTTCCTTCCTGTAAATATCCCTTCCTTCCCTTGCTTTCAAACGGACAAACCACATTACCCTGTAGAGTATAGACGGATATTAATCACTGAGCCAATTCGTTAGGTGTATTCACTGAATGTTGACGAACATTTCTGAAAACAAGTGTCTTGAAAATCTGTCTCGTCCGACACGACCTGCGGAACTTCAAGATGATAGGTCTTTTCAGTTTAATTCCCCTCTTCTTTAGTAGAAGTTTTAATGTTCGATGCTGTTTGAGACGAGGAATGGTGTGAATTAATCCCTAAGCGCTCATAATTGCATGGCATTCATTCCCACAACAACGAAAAGTTTAGGAAATAAAACCCCGCTCATGCAACTAGGACTTGGAGAACCGCACTCTTCAATTCTGGATTTTGGAGCGATAAATAAATACATCATTAAAAGTTTTCATAGAAGAAGGTGCCCTATGTATATTTTTTTCAAGCTTTCGAAAATATTCTTGTGCGAACATGGTATTCGCCATTGACTAGCAGTAAAACTAAGGAAAGAGTGCCAGTGACTTTAATTGTTATAATCAAACATTACGAATATGTTCGTCTGCAATTCCATTCCGTATTAAACACATTTAAACTAGATACTCGCACATATCCCTAAATGATCTACTGATAAATGCATTTGCAATAGATCTTTATAATGCAGGAGTTAAAAGTTGCAGTTCTATTTTGTGAGTAGAATATTTGCGAAAAGAGGTCGGGGCCTGAATCATTCATAACGTTCCTTGTGTTAAAGAAACGGTTGGCGTATTTCTCTCTGAAAGGAACATAGAAAAACGTTACCTAAATATCCGAATAACGTTTCAAAACCGCGCGGTAAAAATGAATATCTAAATTGCTGCTTATAAATGAATTTTTCTCGTGCTAAAAGAAGCTGTAGTACGCATTTGGTAATGTGCAATAGCAGGATCAGTTGATATGGTTCCAGAGTTCCAGGGTTGCCAATGAAAATAAATCTTAGAAAAATATATATCAATAATCTATTGCCTTATTTTGAAACCGCCGTGAGGAATGTATAATGTACATCTATAATGTGTACATTATAGATAAATAGATTAATAACTATCTCATTGCTTATTAAAGGAAACTTGAAAACAGTGGAGTGATATAAACGTAGTGCTACAAAATTTGACTTCTAATTTGAGTGCTTTATGTTAAAAGATTGTTGATTTTATTTATTTACGGACGCTTTTTAACATCTCAGGTCATCAGCGTCTCATTCAACTCAGGGCGTGAAACGGCCGACAAATTTTGCTCAGAGGCTTCTTTCATGCTTGAGGTTCTTTATCTTGCCGTAAATGTACGACACGGGACCCACGGCTTTACTTCCCTTCCGAAGGAAGCCATACTTAGGATTTTTACGCCCGAAAAAATCCATCGACTCTGGCCGAGTTTGAACCCTCGATCTGGGGTTTAGAAGGCAAATATGGTTACCACTACACCACCAGAATCGACTTCTAATATGAGTTGTCTAAAATATTTAATATACCTTATATAATTGCCTAATTTTCAATTTTTAATACAATAATGTGCCATTTTCTCGTATCACAACCACGGTTTCTAAGCACTTCTTGAATTAACTTTGCTTTATTTCAGCCGTTTGGCTAAACTGCACAATAACAATTGTAAAACAAGTTAAGATCTTATAGCTAAAGCAATTAAAATATATTTTATGAAATAATGAAAGAAACGAGGAAGATAATCGATAAGAATAAATGTTCTACAAAATAAATACGTTTCTTTAATTAAAAAAAAAAAACGCCTTTTCAAAGCCGACGTCATGCTAAAATCTTTTCGGTTGGAAGCCAGTGGAAAATTAAAATTCTTGCGTTGCAAAACAGTTTTTAACCACACGGATTTTGTATGTTTCTGTAAACCAAGAAAACAAAAATGGTTGCGCAGTTAAAAACGAAAGAGTGTGGGATCAATCGTACAGTACTTTTTTTCGAAAATGTTTAAATTATTCCAAAAACGCATGCGCAATAGGACCATTCACGTTATTTACAGACTATGTTATCTTTCAGTACATTTCTAACCATGTATCCAAAGTCAGGGATATGCCTCATCCTGGGGATTTGAGAAGAACTAACAGAGAGAAAAGAGTGAGTACGTGTTATGATTTCTAAGCGTCCCAGATCACAAGGAAATTGGCTTTGATCAATGTGTAGTATTAAAGAAATGACTAGATCGAAACCAGAATGAATTTCGACCAATATCAAGGAACCTTAGGGAAGCCCCTACTGCTCTTGTGGAACCGCATGTGGTGCCTCATGAGACAGTATTTATAAGCTGCCACCCCCCCCCCCCCCAAATTTCATTATAGTATGTAATAATATGTAACTTCCTTTTTTTAAGCATGGGTGTAATTTCATTTCTATTTCCTATACAAGTGTTGGGTTATTGCTTGTAATGTGTTTTCTTGCCAGAATGCAGAAAGTTATCCCAACCATAAAAACCTGGCCTGGGAATTTCTGTTGCCTATTGTAATATATATATATATATATATATATATATATATATATACTGTTATGTATATTGTAATGTATATAATGTATACATAATGTATGTATATAATGTAATATATATAGAAGGCCAAGCAGAGTCTGTATTTACGAGAGTAATTCTTAAGTAGGGTCCATGGAAAAGATGTTTCTTTGTATATTGTGTGTAAGTTTTGCTGTTATTTAGTTAGGCAAGGAAGACGTAATGAAGAATATGACGACAACGGGGGAGAGAACACAGACCGATATTCTCTGGAAGGAAGATGCTAACATCTACTGAAAAAAGGCGAGTAAATTCACAAGATGATGAGAAACTGATAACGAACTCTTTGACAGACAGATTTAATTTATGTAATATGCCTATAAGGATGCAACCTGTAAAATGCTTTCTTAAAAGTAAGTAAATTCTTAGTATTCGTTTATTGTTGGTGAGGATGACGATGACCAAGGAACGAGTGGCGGAATTAACAGCTCTGGAAACCGAACATCTTGAAGAAACTCTAGATGTCGTTCTATCCCCATAAAGCAGCGACATCCTCTAGCTGCAAAGACATTTTAGGACAATGAAGGCAAAAATAAATAAATAATGGAGAACATTTTCTTTGGGAATGACCTAATACAGAAAATAGTGCTAAGAAAACTAGCAACACATGTGCCATAAAATGCAAACATCTAATTCTCTTTTCAAAAAATGAAAGTAACATCCTGAATTTCTTATTAAATTAATAATTCGTATGTGCATCACACACACATAAAACATTTTTCTGACAAAGTCTAGAAAAATTAAATTGCAGTCTCTAATGTTTTATGTTTACTTCTCTTTCCCTTGGTGAACGCCCGAGGCCACTGCAAGAACTGAACACATCTAAACTTTCCGCAACAAAAAGAGAAAGACGAAAGAGCAGTTATAGCCGAAGGTGTTACATAATAAAAAATGGGATTAATTAGACAGAAAGAGATACGTATGTTACAAATAAAACATTAAAAAAGGGAGTGCAAAATAATACAACAAGATAAACGGCAGCAGGGGGATGCATATAACAATTGCATAATTTTACAGTACGTACATGTCAAACAATTAAATAACAAAGAGAAAGCCTGCGATGGGCCTCACTGCATCAGCGTTGAAATTTCAGCTCTTGCTCGGTTTCATAGCACACAAAAACATTTCAATAATTGCATAAATCAAAATTTACAGACATATCAAAAGGTCGAGCTACTGAAGGGAATATAAAGAAAGTAAAAGAGAAATGACATTTTGATTGCATTTACTCTGGACACAGCCGGCAATGTTCTTTAGATCAGTCGAGATCACCGAATAAAACATCTGATTCCCTACTTTGGGAAATTTGCTGTCAAAGGTAATTTTTACTGACAAATGCAATATAAACAGCTTTAATTTCAAAACGTATTTAACATAAATATAATTTAAACAAAAACACATCAATTATGATATTGAAGTATGAAATCAATGTTCATTATATTTCAGGTTCCATTCATTACTCGCCTCCAGTCATTCCTACATTAAAATTTCAAATGTTAGAATTTTAAAAAGTGTGCAAATGTTCTATTTTCTATAATTGGCTAGTAAATTGGACTATTATTATTATTATTATTATTATTATTATTATTATTATTATTATTATTATTATTATTATTGTCGTTGTTGTTGGTTGAATTTGGAAAGATTTCTAGGTACAAAAATTATTTTATATATAATTACAATTATTATATATTATTATTATTATTATTATTATTATTATTACAGAAATAATCGGAATTCCTGAATAGCTCGCTTAAATTTTGCACTTTCCTGAATTATACACATAATTCTAAAAAAAAGTATAACCATAATTAACACATTCATTGTTCAATCGTTTTTATATTACCTACGAGGGTAGGTCCATAAGTTTCCGGCCTCGCCTATAAGGATTATCACCTTTACTAAACACTTATCTGGTGTCATTTCTCATTTGTTAAGCAAATAATTGCAGCTGTAACTTCCGTTTCACTGTGTTCAGTTGTTCAGATATAGTTGCATAAAGAAGGCTATGTGTAGAAGATTGTGACATGTTCAAGATGGAGTTTCGAGCTGTTATTAAGTTCTTCACAAAAGAATTCACTCCAAATGAAATTAAACAGCGATTGGATGGTGTATATGGGGAAGCATTCCCCTCATATTCCACCGTAAAAGAATGAGCCAAACTTTTTCGAATGGGTCGAGAAAGCATTGAAGACGAGATAAAGAGCGCTGCAGGTCGGATCTTGGAGATGCTCACTATTGAAAACATCTCTCTTGTGGAAGGAGAAATTTTGGAAGACCGGCACCTCAAAGTTACAGAAATTGCAGCAAAGTTGGCCCTTTCTAAAACAACAGTCCTTCGAATTATTCATGAACATTTAATCATGAATAAGTTTAATGCAAGATGGGTGCCTAGACTTCTTTCCTCAGTCCAAAAACAGCGAGTCATTTGTTGCCAGGATTTTTGGAGCTCTGCCGTAGCAACGAAAGAGAAGTCCTGCAAACCATTGTTAAAGGAAATGAAACTATGATCCTTATCCAAAAGAGAACCAATGGAGTGGCGTAAACCTGGCGAAGCACCGCCTCTAAAGGCCAAGGTCACTCAGTCAACCAAGAAGATCATGGCCACAATCTTTTGAGACTGTGAAGGAATACTCTTCATTGATTTCAAGGTGCGAAACACCACAGTAAATGGGGAGTACTATGCTGGCCTACTGCACAGACTACGTGCTTCCATCAAAGAGAAAGGGCGAGGAAAGCTGAGTGGTGGTGTGCGCCTCCTTCACGACAACGGGCCTGTGCACACAGCTCTTGTTGCACAGGAAGCTGTGAAGAAATGTGGCTTAAAGGAGATCCACCAGTCATCCTACAGCCTGGATCTAGCTCTTAGTGACTATTTCCTCTTCTCAAAACTGAAGAAGGACCTTCGAGGAAGGAAATTTAAGTGTGACGAAGAAGTGATGGATGCTGTTTATGCCCATTTTGCAGACAAGACTTCTGACTGTTTTTTTAGAGGGGGGTTGAAATGTTATTTTAAAGATGTGAGAAGTGTATTGCAATAAAGGGTAACTATATTGAAAAGTGAAGTATATTTTCGGTCTTTAACATACCTAGAAAATGGTTAGGCCGGAAACATGTGGATCTACCTTGGTATTATCCTATTAAAAGTTTTAACAACTATAATAATTGTCCAGGTTGCTAGACAAAGATAAAAGAAGTGATAACAGTTCCTATCTTTTAGTAATTTAACTTCTAAAAGGTAGGGGTTACATTTGAAATTTCTAAGTAGAATTAACTGCTCTTGAGGGGATAAAACCTAACATTTATTTAATTGCTTTTATACTTTTATGCTTCCCCCTCAACATGTAACTTTACGTACTATTTGTTCAAATTAGTATTAAAATTATTCGTGCTGGGAAGTTCTGTATTTAAATACCTGTTCCATATTGGAAAGCAAGAATCAAAATATAATAGAAACGTCAATGTTAATTTTGGTTCCATTTTGTTGTAGTAACGTTAGCATAACGTAGTGTGAGTCAATCTGTTTACAGAACATCATACTACACGTTACTGTTGTTTTTCGGTCCAAATTTGAAATATATTAAATAGATATCTGCAGTGAAAGTGTGTATACATTTTTGGCGGCCTAGGTATTTTCTATGTCCATACAAAATGTTTTAATCTAAACAAGTAAAACTGGAGACCTGTTCTATGATTTTATTATTAAGTACCAATTAACATTTTTTTGCCTTTTTCCCTGGAAAGCAATTGTTTTAGTTTTATATACGAAATATTTAAGTTGTATTGCTTTTCCACGGACGATCCTGATGGATTAGTGGTTACCATACTAACCTTCTAAACCCAAGATTGCGGGTTCGATTCCGGCCAGGACCGATGGATTTTTGGGGCGTAAAAATCCTAAGTATGGCTTCCTTCGGAAGGGAAGTAAAGCCGTGGGTTCCGTGTCGTACATTTACGGGCACGATAAAGAACCTCAAGCCTGAAAGAAGAGGCCTCTGAGCAAAATTTGTCGGCCCTTTCACGCCCTGAATTGAATGGGACGCTGATGACCTGAGATGTTAAAGAGCGTCCATAAATAAAACAAATAAAAAAACCTAACCCCCTGCTTTTCCATTTTATTCAATTGTATAGTGGTTTTCTGAAGACCATCCTCTGTTGCAACAAATATAACTTGGTCGTCCACAAAAATATTGTATATAAGTTAATATTATTTATTTCAAAAAGTCTGTCTATATAGTTACACAGAGAATAAACATGGGAAAATGGGCAGTTTTGCTTTGCTACCTGGCTAATATTAACTGTTCCATTAAGCCCTCTTCCGTTGTCGATACGTATAATATCATTTTTGTATATATTTTGGATATTGATCAAATGTTTTATTCATAACCAATGAACATGATAAAAGTCGGTAGATTATATTCTCTTCTTTTCTCTATCAAGTGCTGCACTTCAAAAACACAACCGCGCAAGAACGTCCTTTTCTGAATCCACGTTGTTCCGCTCCTAGATTAGCCTCATTTGTTTTATTTTTTCTTCGGTTTATATGCCGAATTGAACAAGCAAACTCCTCGATAATTACTATAATCAACTTCGTTTCCTTTTTGGAATATTGGGATTACTATTTCTTTTATTATTTCTTTGTACCATTTTTTGGGTATTTTATAAGTGCTTCAACATATATTCAAAATTTAGAAGAAACGCAGTTTTATTACTGTTATCGTTTATTATCGTCTCCGAAAAATTTTAGTCTTAAATGCTTTTAAAATTCCTTTTAATTCTTACATCTCTGTATTATCCACATCTACATATTCATTGTCTTATTTTCCTGCATTGCTTGTGGTTTTTTCCTTGTTCGTCCACAATTTCCCATGATGGTGACATTGTTTCTGGAGGTAAGTTGTTTACATTTTATTTATTTTTTTTTTTTTTGATTTCTATTAAAATGTTTTATTACATTATATGCCATGTTTTGAGGTCCATGAAAATCATGCTCAGAATCGCTGTTTTGCTTTTGCACTTTTGTATTTGTAGTCCATTAAATGCTCTCCTTAAATCACCACGGTGGCCAGGTCGTTAAGGGCGGTCTCGCAAGCGGGAGGTCTGGGGTTCGAATCCCAACAGGACCGTTCTCCCTGACTGAGGTTTTTTGCAGGTTTTCCTCAGAGCTCACAATTGGCAAATGCCAGGGAAGTACCCTAAACTTAGACCTGGAATGCTTTCTCCCTAAAAAAATATCCTTTCATCTCACGTATCGCCTGTGGTGCCTTAGTAGTAAAAACGGGCATTAAACATTACTCAAAAAACATGCTCTCCTAATTGAGTTTGTATGTATTTTTGGTACGCCACTTTCTTTTCTTCTATTGTTTTATGAATTTAGTAGGTCCATTTACCAGCTTCCATCCTTAAAAATCCTTTGGGTGTAATGGTTAACAGAAAATAACCCTGTATAATACAACTCGGCAAAACCAGATAGGAATCTCAAAGCAGGGGATCTACTGAAATGACCTCGTAAATATGTGGATACTTTTAAAGAGGTGCTGGACATTTGCGTGCGGGATTCCTCCCCTGACCAAGGGAATGCACACAGAGGTCTGTTCAGCCCAGTGGTTTTTTTCTACTTAGGGCGGTACCTGGAGTCTAAACCGACTGGGCGATCTCATAATCCAAGCGCGCTAAGCGAACTTAGCTACTGGTGGATAGGACACGTCTAACACAAACCAGAGGTGAGTCACTCCAGCATTAAGGTAGCCACCAGCCTCCCCACGACAACAGTGATTCAGGTAAGACCTGTCCTCAAGGTACACGTCATAGGCACTTTCTTGGGCCACACTGCCGCACGGGGTACTCATTTACTCGTGAGTTACTGGACCACTGCCACGCTCAGTACAACCCAATCGGGAGGAGCTGGAATAAGTCCGGCCCGGCTGCTTACAGTAACGTCAGAAGTACCACACGGGTACTCAGGGTCCGCACCGGGAACATCTGCAGAGCAATGACAGAAGTCATCCCCCCCCCCCCGGACATTAATAAGGGGATCCCTCCCATTACCGTGGGATGTTGTGGTGTTCAATCTTTTCACAGAGGTCTGCGCATCCCGTAGGTTTTTACATTAGGACGGCACCTAGAAGCTATTCCGACCCGCCGTTCGGCTGTAGACGTTTGCGGTGCCGAAAAATCCAGCATATGTTTGAATTTGAACGCTTCTGAATATTAAATACAAGATGAACCATTGACGTATGAACCAACGCACGCTGCTGTTGAATGTGCGCGCGCAGAGGTGTCGCTTTGCACTGTGTTCGCATCAATAAGCCAGCGATTACCAGTGTGAGAATATTCTGGTTATAAGTTCAGTATTTGATATTAATGAGCTATTGGTTTGTACTTCAATGGGTGTACAGTTCTATAACATATTCGATGACAGTTAGTGCGGACAGAAACACGGCAGGCTCCCAGTGGCGCGGCTGTGCTAATCAATATGTAATGCTGAATGCAGTTCGGTGTAGTACTTGTTTTCTGTGGTTTAGCAGCTTCAACCAATTCACAATGACTTGATTCGAATGCGTTAGCAGAAGAAGGAAAGGGAGGCGATGGAGATGGAGAGGAAGAGGTAGAAGAAGTTATATAATAAACAAACCTATAGTTAGAAGAAAGAAGGTATGGTGAGAAGAAGGGGAAGAGGGAAAGAATATGATGAGGCCGCAGGAGAAGCAGGAGCTGAAGGAGTTGTTGGGGGTCTTAGTGAAGATGCAGAGGATGGGAGTTAGAGGAGCTTGTTTAGAACAATTATAATAAAGATTGAGAGCGGTATCATATATTGAAGTAGTAGATAGGGGTGAAGTGAAGTGAAGTGAGGTGAAAATTGTAAGAATAGTTTTAAACTTGTAATAATGTGAGTAAATAAACAAGTGCAATAGAGAAGTGTAAGGTGTAGTGGAGCAGCGAAAGGGAACTTTTTATAGGACATAAACCTATATTGTGTATATAGAATGAGAGAAGGTACAGTGATTGAGGGAAAGGGTATGGCGGAGAATGAGGAAGAAGTAAAGTAAAATATAATAAAACTTGTTAAACTGTCTATTATAATTATTAATAATACTACTAGTGATATTATTATTACTATTGTTAACGATGTCAAAGTAATGAATTGGTAGGGTAAATGTTATATTGATAAATGTCAATTATATTCTCAAACAAAGAATATAATTATGTTGAAAAATTTGGCTAATATAAGACATAAATGTGAAATTCACATGAATATATTTATAAAGATGATAAAATATAGAAATATAAGATAATATGACTTAATGAGACCACCTCCTTGGTCTAGTGGTTAACGTTGTTGATCGCTAACCGGGAGCTCCGTGTTCGATTCCCGGTACCTGCTTTAGGGATTTTATTTTTCTAAATTAGGATGGTTTGGAACGGGGTCCATCCAGCCTCGTGAGGACAATCGGGAAGCTGCCTGATGGAGAGGTGGCGATCTTCGATCTATTAAGCAGCGATATAGCGTCCGGCGGGATACGGTGTGCTGATCACATGCTCCCCTGCAATACTGCACTCTATCAATGATATCATGTGATGGAGGTAGAAGACAGCGGTAAGCTGAATAATATGGCAAATAAATAAACATATATCAGATCAATAAATACATAATTTTATACAAATACAGACAGGAATAGATACATTTAAGTAGTAAAGTAAAAGTGTGTAAGAAACCGCCACGGGTGACCGAGTACTTTAAGGCGCGGACTTGTAAGCGGAAGGTCAGGGTCGAATTCCGCCATAACCGTCCTCCCTAACTGATGTTTTTCTCAGCCCTAATAAATGACAAATGCCGGGAAGGTACCCTAAATTTAGGCGTGGAATGATTCCTTCCTTAAAAATCAACCCTTTCCGAATATATCATTTCATCTCATGTATCATCAATGGCCATCACCTGTAATGCCTCTGTAGCAAACGTTAAACACTATTCATTCATTAAAGTATGTAAAAAATGTACTGATCGCCAGTACAGTTTCTACCGGACATCGGTGAATAATAGTTTAGTAATTTAGAGTTAAAGATTAAGTGGAAGTAGTAGCTGGTTTCCAGCAATTAGGATGTAGTTGAAGAGAATGTAATTTTATTATTTTAGTAAATTTCTAATTGTAACCTAGGTATAAGTATCAACTGGAAAATAATAATGTAAGAATGTAATTTGGTAATTTAGAAATAAAGTGTAAGAGTTTGCACTCTTAAGAGAGAGGGAGTATTTCAGATTATTGTTGTTGTTATTTTGTGCAGCTTGCACCTGAAAGAAACCAGGAGACTGCAATGTAATTAACGAACTTCTAGTCACAAGGCAACATGCGGTTTTAATTCGGAGTGCAGCTCCATAACAGCTCAAAACTGCATTTTAATACGGAAACCAACATTTCCTTTGTGAATAATGTCAAGGTTTTGGTCGTCTCTACGAAATTTCTTTCACAGTGTGTAAACCAGAATTGGAATTCTTCATGCTGTAGTGTAACGTGGTCAGAACGTTGCACTCAATTCCCGGTCATTGTCTTCGATATCTTTCGCTCTATTTTCATTTGAGATTTGCCAACAGTTGCAAGTTTGAAAAACGAAAAAATTGTAGGTATAGTACGGGACAAGCCTTGGTGGCCTTTTTCCTGGAACTGAGTTACAGTTAACCAACTGTTTATTTATGTTACGCTGATATGACATGCGGTGCATCAAAGGTCGGCCAGGAAAAGTCCGTTGTTACATCATCCGGCGTGTAAGCGAGAGTAAATAATTTATTAATTTATTCTTTAATTATTTATTAAAGCACCCTCAGATAATTTTATTTACATGAGAAACAGAGTTTCTGCTCAATCTTTGAAGTACGAAAGAATTGTTGCGAGATGGAGAGTTGGCTAGCCCCCGTGTGCGGGAGAGAAAGGAGGACTTGTGTCTGTCAAGCAAAACATTAAGCTTACGTATGCAACATCTATTCAAATACTTACGGCGGTCCATTCTGTTTCTGAATCATTCCGTTTACAAATGTATTATATTAATAGTGAGCAATGGGTGTTTTCCAGTACATGGTTTAGTTGATATTAGTGTATAGTTTCACATATATATTGATCTACTAACTATATATACATATAAATACAAATAATGAAAGTACCACAAGAACGAAAGAAAGCAAAAACTATACACAGTGAAGCTCTAGGAATTGCGAATATTGATAGCTGCATGTGATGAGTCCAGGCAATAAAATTTATATTAAAACAATCAAACTTACGTGTATCCCACTATAGCGGTGTCCCAGGGAGAACAAGTACCGGGGTAAGAAGAGAAGGGGTTGAAGCCGGCAGGTCTTCTTTGTCTACTTCAGGAAAACAGAAATAGACCGGAGTATACGAATGGATGATTTTGACAAAAATGTGATACGCTGCTGTATAAATACCATTTAGTGAAAAAGGAAGTCCCGCGAATAAACACAGCAAATAAAATTTTCAGAAAGTGAGTACTCATTATCTTTTATTAATTTAAGAAACGTTAAGCATATTATAACTTAAGGCAAATGATATATACGACACGTGCGCTACTCATGAACAATGCACACCATTCGTCGGAGATATGCCAAAGTTAGGAAATGTTAAGCGTATTAACTTCAGCCTGTAAGTGGTCAATGTTTTCTAAACGCATCATAATACAAACACAGACTCTGTTTACTATACGTGCGCTACTCATGAACAATGCACTCCCCTGATACATTGTGTTATCAGCACATTCCTCGGACTAGCCATCTCTCCAGCTCCCAACTGGCAACGCGGGGAACTCCAGTCCCACAGCATCGTGTTACTGTTTCGACGAAAACGACAACTCTATACCCACGGATTTCATTGCGATGGAGCAAGGTTACAATGCTCTTAAAAAGCGTTATAAAGTTAACTACATTGCTGTTTGTATGCTAGTTATGAATGATAATTTTATGCTTAAATAAGTGTTAAAATACAAGGGTAGTTCCATAAGTTTCTGACCTCGCCGGTAAGGGTTATCGCCTTCACAAAACCCTTATCTGGTGTCATACCTTATCTGTTAAGCAAATAATTACACCTGTAACTGTGTTCAGTTGTTCAGATATAGGTGCATAAAGAAAGCTATGTGTAGCTGTTATTAAGCTCTTCACAAAAGAAGGACTTACTCCAAATGAAATTAAACCGCGATTGGACGATGTATATGGGGAAGCATCCCCCTTATATTCTACCGTAAAAGAATGCGCCAAACTTTTTCGAATGTGTCGAGAAAGCACTGAAGACGAAGAGCGTGCAGGTCGACTCTTGGAGTGCTCACTCCTAAAAACATCGCTCTTGTGGAAGAAGAAATTGTGGAAGACCGGCGCCTCAAAGTTACAGAAATAGCAGCAAGGTTGGGCGTTTCTAAACAACAGTCCTTCGAATTATTCATGATCATTTTAGGTTAGTGCAAGATAGACTTGCACTAGATTTCTTTCCTCAGTCCAAAAGCAGCAACAAGTCATCTGTTGTCAGGCATTTTTGGAGCTCTGTAGTGGCAACGAGACAGAGAGAAGTTCTGCAAACCATAGTTACAGGAGGTGAAACTATATTCCTCTACTCTCTACTATGATCCCTTGTCTAAAAGATAATCAACGGAGTGGCAGGTGTAAACCTGGCGATGCACCGCCTCTAAAGGGCAAGGTCATCACTCAGTCTACCGAGAAGATTATGGCCACAATCTTTTGGGACTGTGAAGGAATGCTCTTCATTGACTTCAAGGACAGGAACACCACAGAAAATGGGGAGTACTGTGCTTGCCTACTGCATAGACTACGTGCTTCCATCAAAGAGAAAAGGCGAAGAAAGCTGAGTGGTGGTGTGCGCCTTCTTCACGACAACGCGCCTGGGCACACAGCTCTTGTTGCGCAGGAAGATGAAGAAATGTGGCTTCAAGGAGATCGACTATCCACCCTACAGCACAGATCTAGCCCCCAGTGATTATTTCCTCTTCTCAAAACTCAAGAAGGACCTTCGAGGAAGGAAATTTAAGTGTGATGAAGAAGTGATGGGATGCTGTTTATGCCCATTTTGCAGACAAGACTTCTGACTATTTTGGGGGGAAGGATTGAAGTCTTAATTCAAAGATGTGAGAAGTGTATTGCAATAAAGGGTAACTATATTGAAAAATGAAATGGTGTTTTCATTATCACAGCTAGAAAATGTTTAGGCCGGAAAATTATGGATCTACTCTGGAATAAACTGGAACGATCCTTGAATTTCATTACTAATGCTAAAGAAGATGAATGACGTAGTGTTCATATAAAGAGAGAAACAAGGGTGTCAATGTTCAAAATAACTTTTTCCTGAACTCTCACCAAACTTTGATTTTCAGTATATAATCTTCGGGGCGACGATGGTATTGTTCTTATATTATATTTAATAATTGATACTGGCACAATTGAGTCTGGAGTACACAGAACTTCAGTAACTAGTACATTTCCAACACAGAGTGAAGCAACTGGGGACTACAAGAGCTACCGGAAACTTGCTCCGCTGGAAATCAAATTCAAGCTCGCAGTTGAATTAGCCGACACAATTGTAGCATTAAGGCGGATATTGCACCTCGTCTTGGGAACAAAAACCTGTTGCAGGGGATTTCCTTTGTTTCTAATGATTTCCGAAAGCACGTTATTGTTCTGAAATTAAGATGTGATTTTTGAAGATATTTTCAACAGTACCTTTACGACAGTTTTTAATAAATATGCAGTCAAAATAAAGAACAAACGACAGTGTTGTTAATGTAGAGCTGCGGAAAACATTGGGTTTTAAATTCTCCAAACTGTAAACGAAACATAACATACAGGTAAATACACATTCTTTTAATTTCAATGATTACGCAATAAGAATGCTACTTCGGAGGATGGGAGTGTCATTTACTTTGTTACTTTATCTTTTTATTTAACCTATCGTATCCATGTATTTATTGTGACTATAAAAAGTGAATGTTTTGCTGAATAGAACTTACCTATCAAAACAAAATCTGAATACATTCTGAGGATGTTGGAAAAAACTTAACCACCTACTCGCTCCATTTATCTGCACAGTGAGAGATGTTAAAAGTCCCGCAACTTAAATCGGCCGACCAGCATACCAACCAATTATTGAAGTTGCACAGGCACGGCGCCATTCTCTCTTGCACTCAGTTGCGAGCGGGATTTCGATAGGATGGGTCGTTATGTTGTGCAGTCGAGAATGAGATATCATTAATTAGTGCAATAGTGTATTCACTCCATTGTCATATATTCATCTTCAAGGCACACAAAGTCGTGGCAGAGCGACACAGACATTTAGATATAAGTTGAAGCGGTTAGTTATGGGCTTCATGTTGGTAAGCCAGTTTTGAAGCGGTTTGGAAGGTTCAGGCTGATTTTCCCAGGTTGGGCTCCATTTGTGAAGTGGTTTTGTCGGCGAGTATAGAGGTTGGTCGCTAGTATGAAGCGATTTTTAGTCGCGGCCAATCGTTATTTGACCACTGATCGCTTTGGTGTGTTGCCCACGCTCCATAATAACAATATCTCAAGGTATAGTTCCGCTATTTTGAGACTCGTGCTCAACAAGACTGGGAGAGGATATCTACTGTGTAAATAATTAGCGGTGCGACTTAATAAATATGTAATTTATTATTCGCAAAATCTTTCGCGGCCTCTAGTGTTCTGCGAACGGTAGAACATATCTCTGTCGATTATAAATTTAGTTGCCCTGACTTCCAAAGTGATGAACTGAATCTGATTATCTGGCTATTTGAACTTCTCCTATGAACTGCACTTATCTGATCTGACTGTCTGACTATGTGATATATCAATTGAGTTGCCGAAATGAGTCCTTGCAAAATGTGAGGCGTCGCGGCATGTACATCTTACAACTAGTTGCCGAAATGCGTATGTGAACTGAACTGAACCGAATGCCCCAGCGGAGCAAACGTCTCCTTATATATTTGATTCAAATTAAGTAAACGATGGCTTCTCGAAGAAGTTAAAATATACATTTTCTATTGGCTGGTTCAAATTCACCTGCCAACGCATACCCCCTGCTGAAAGTTTAAAACATTTATTTACATTGGTTGGTTTAAAGTTAACTGAATAAACAAATGGCAATTTCATTCCCTAGTACTCACCAACGAAAGGTCTTTAAGAAGTAGCACAACACTGCTCCTATTGGTTTAGTTTTCCTTTGAATAGCGATTTAAGGCCTTCTAGGCGTCTGGGCTTCCGTACACAGCTACACCAGAGAATTTTCTTTTTTTTCGACATACAATGCAGTTAAACCTTATACATCACATTATATTCATATTTTAGTAGGGGGCAGGCCGTAGGAACTGCTTCAAAATTTCCTAGCACCCCGAATTAAACAGGAGCAACAATATTTACAAAAGTTTAATAAATTAGGTTCTATGACTGACCGGAAAACAAAATCGAAGACCCTACAAGCTCACAAAAGATAAAATTTATGAAATAAGAGCTTTCATTAAAATCCTTCTCGTTCCCTAGATCTTAAGGTTTGTGATTTTTTCTTTAGGGAACTTTGGAATATAAAGTATGTTCAACTAACGAACACAACTGGAAAAACTTTAAACAGACACTCGAAACTAAAGTAGGACCATTAGTAATGGATTTTTTAATGGTGTTTAACGCCTGTTTTTACTACTGAGGCAGCACACACTAATGGAGGACTGATGTTTGTTAGTGATCATTTCCTAAGAAGATGACAAATTAATGCCAGAGTTAAAGGGCAATGTTTCTAGGACGGTGAAGCGCCTAAGCTCCGAGTTACGCAAGAAAATACCGGCCTAAAAGTGGCGTATAACTGCCTACCTGGAAAACTATTGCTCTCACTGCATACAAACCTTACAATTTTCTACATAAGTGTTAAACATTACATTTAATTAGACTGTGACGGTTAGCACTCCATTTTCACCACCATAAGCAGCAGTTTGCAAAGTAGAATATTTGTATCCGTTTCGGTCACAAAGGAATGTCTCCCCATTTTTTTTTTTTTTTTTTTCAAGCAGCCTATACTGCTTTTTCCTTTAGGTTTGTAAATGAGTGCTTGGTATGTTATTCGTCCTATGTTCATTCTTTTAAATTACTACTGCGTTTAGATTAAAAATGTTAACTCCCCTTTAGTTTTGAATGCTTGGTATCCCTGAGGGAGTCGCCAGTTACTGATCTTAAACATGTCATCTTGTGGTCTGAATTTTACTTTTTTGGCAACTATTTAAAGTTCAAGTTTCGCAGCCATATAGGAGCAGCAATAACGTCAATATGTCATAAACTTAGTTGAATTTTTCTCCTGGTTTTCTTGCGTGATATATATCACCGCCACGGGTAGCAGAGGTAGTTAAGGCGCAGACTCGTGAGCGGGAGGCCAGGGGTTCGAATCCCGCCAGGACCGTCCTCCTGACCGGGTTTTTTCCCAGGTTTTCCTCAGTCCTTATAAATGGCAAATGCCGGGGAGGTACCCTAAACTTAGGCCTGGAATGTTTCCTTCCATAAAAAAAAATGTTTTCCCAATATATCATTTTTTCATGCCATGTATCATCAGTGTCCATCACCTGTGGTGCCTCGGTAACGGGCGTTAAACACAATTCATTCATTTTGTGTAATATGCATCTTATTGTTCCACATGATTGTTAGAATTTATACAGTTTACTTTGCACATCTTCATCACATATAAAAGAATTTTGCAACCTAAATATTTGAAATTATTAGGTAACTTAATCATTGCTTTGTCATTTATAATTATTTTAGATCTTGGACTAGGATTTACGATCAGACTCTTTACTATATTTCATCTTAGTTATTTAATGAGCGAAATGGAGTTTTCAATGTCCAACAGGAACTTCCTTACCGCCACATAACTTGTTCAACATCATTTCTTAACCAATATCCTCCCTCATACGAGGGTAGTCCATAAGTTTCCGGCCTGACAATTTTCTAGGTGTGATAAACACAAAATATTTCACTTTTCAATATAGTTACCCTTTATTGAAATACACTTCTCACATCTTTGAATTAACATTTCAACCCCCCCCCCCCAAAGTTAGAAGTCTTGTCTGCAAAATGGGCATAAACAGCCTCCATCCAGTTCAATTTCCTTCCTCGAAGGTCTTTCTTGAGTTTTCAGAAAAGGAAATAGCCATTGGGAGCTAGATCTGGGCTGTATGGTAATGGTCAATCTCCTTGAAGCCACATTTCTTCACAGCTTCCTTTGCAACAAGAGCTGTGTGCCCAGACGCGTTGTCGTGAAGAAGGCGCACACCACCACTCAGCTTTCCTCGTCTTTTCTCTTTTATGGAAGCACGTAGTCTGTGTAGTAGGCCAGCATAGTACTCCCCATTTACTGTGGTGTTCCTCTCCTTGAAGTCAATGAAGAATATTCCTTCACAGTTCCAAAAGATTGTGGCCATGATCTTCTTGGTGACTGAGTGACCTTGACCTTTAGAGGCGGTGCTTCACTTGGTTTACGCCAATCATTCCATTGATTCTGTTTTGGACAAGGGATCATAGTAGAGGACCACAGTTTCATCTCCTGTAGAACCTCTCTTTCGTTGCCATGTCAGAGCTCCAAAAATGCCTGACAACAGATGACTCGTTGCTGCTTTTGGACTGAGGAAAGAAGCCTAGGCACCCATCTTCCACTAACTTTATTCCTGTTTAAATGTTCATGAATAAATCGAAGGATTGTTGTTTTAGAAAGACCCAACATTGCTGCTATTTCTATAACTTTGAGCCGCCGGTCTTCCATAATTTCTTCTTCCACAAGAGCGATGTTTTCAGGAGTGAGCACCTCCAAGGGCCGACCTGCACGCTCTTCGTCTTCAATGCTTTGTCAATCCATTTGGAAGAGTTTGGCTCATTCTTTTACGGTAGAATATGAGGAGATGCTTCCCCACATACAACGTCCAATCGCTGTTTAATTTCATTTGGAGTAAGTCCTTCTTTTGTGAGAACTTAATAAGAGCCGGATACTCCATTTTGAACATGCCACAATCTTCTACACATAGCCTTCTTTATGCAACTATATCTGAACATCTGAACACAGCGGAGCCGAAGTTAGAGCTGCATTTATTTACTTAGCAGATAAGGATTTTGTGAAGGCGATAATCCTTATCGGCGAGGCCGGAAACTTATGGACCTACCCTCGTACATACCAATCCTTTTCTTTCATCTTAATTAACTGTTCTATATATCTTTACCTCTCTCAATGTTGTTTCGTTGATCTGTAGAAAGTAAACGTTTGCCTATTAATTTACCCTCTAGTTAGGTACCGGACCCATTGCTATTTGTGTCATTTTTATCACTGTAGATGATGGCAGTTCCATTACTGCTCTAGAACAGCTCTTATGCACCAATTTCCAATCTTCTCCAAGCCTTCATAACTCTATACTATGTAACATTTGCGCTTCCTCTACTGCAATATAAATCCTTTCTAGCTGTTTGACATGTATATCAGGTTCTTTTTACAAACACCATTTTTATTACAGACAAAGCAGCTTTTTCTTTCCCTAAAACGGAATTTGAAAAAAAAAAAAAATACATTAGTTCCATTCATTGTTGAGAAATCGTCTAAACATTGTGGTTTCCAATAAGGGTGCATCTCTCTAAATGTCCTATCTTCTCTTGACTGTTCTTTTTCTCGTTTATTTTAAAAGTCGCATCCGCAGGAGACAGTCAGGACAGACAAACGCTAATCAACTCGGTCTGTTTCCTTGGTTACGAGCCTACACTCCTTACCCCGCTACACAAGTCCGGCGCCAGTCATGCAACCCTTCCCAGACATTGAGAGCTTAGTCAGTGATCCCCTTAGAGGACAGAGATGAGTACAAAAGAACCATCACTTTTCTATGCAACATCATCAACAATGATCCTTACAGTAAACACGATAACCAACCATTGTTTGTTTTTGCAACCACTTCCCCTACTACAAAAACTGACATTCCACATGGAAAGAGGTTAAATACAAACATTTGAGTGTTTATTATTTTTCAAGTTATCTAAGATTATCGAGCATGTTCTGTTGAGAATTTTGAACATGGTAAAAGAATCAGTAGCAATCTTTCAATTAGAAAACACCCGGAACATCAATATTTAATATAAAATTTAATTTCCAGCGCGCTGTTACTTAGCTTACCTGTGAAATAAAATTAAACGATAACTATCCAAAATAATTTCCAACGCACAAACTTCTTACTTTACCTGAAATTCACTGCAGTTTAATTTTTCTTCTCTACTCTGACCTTATTCGTATCCTATGTCATAAGCACGTCTTATTTACTTTTCTTCTTTCCAGGGGGAATCTATTCTATGAAACCATACCGTAGTTTTTCTCTTAGATATTCAAATAACTATCATATATTTCAATATAATACCAAAATTTGAACTTTAATTTTATGTTATTCCCCATATTTTCCCTTTTCCATTCTCGAGGAAAGCCAGAACGGATGGATTTTTTCGGGCGTAAAAATCCTAAGTATGGCTTCCTTCGGAAGGGAAGTAAAGCCGTGGGTCCCGTGTCGTACATTTACGGCACGAAAAAGAACCTCAAGCCTGAAAGAAGAGGCCTCTGAGCAAAATTTGTCGGCCGTTTCACGCCCTGAATTGAATGGGACGCTGATGGCCTGAGATGTTAAAGAGCGTCCGTAAATACCCCCTTAACTTAGGTAGTGAAATTCCTACGCATGGCTTCCTTTGGAAGGGAAGTAAAGTCGTAGATTTACGGCAGGTAAAAGAACCTCATGCCTTAAGGGAAATATTAAAAGGGAAAAGGAAGGGGTTACATATTATTTCATTGTTTTTGTTTTTGTTTATTTAGATATGACTTTCATTAATGTTCCTTAGTTGTAAATACATTTGAAATGTTTTGATATGACAGATCTGCCTTTTTTATTTTTGTGTCACTTACTTGCTTGCTATTTTTATTTATTTATTTTTACTCCCAAAAGTTTTGATTCACAAATAAAATGTTTTTAAGCATTTTATTTTTAATCTGCATTCAGCATATCTCTCCAAAGTTCTACACATATAGGTACTCAAAATTATCAAATTTTGAGCGATAATAAATTAGACATTTGTAAATAATAATAAAAATAATAATAATAATAATAATAATACAAACAGTAATAATAATAACAATAATAGTGTAGTCTTATGCTATTATATTTCCAATTGACATCACCAGTCATGATATGTTTTTTATTGTTTCCCAAACATTTCTGAAGTATATTGTTTTAATGCGACGTTTTAGGTTCACAAATAATAAATGTATTTGTGGTTCAGGTGTATTTTTCTTTACCAATAACAGATGAATTACAAATATATGATATACTTCAATATTCTAGTTCTACAGCCCATCTATTCTCCTCTTCTTTGTCTAAAGTTTTCTTCTAAAAAATATTTTATATTTTTATGAAGGTAACCACTTATCTTTTGTGCAATCTCTCTCTCTCTCTCTCTCTCTCTCTCTCTCTCACTCTCATGTTCTGTTCTTTTTGTGAATAACGATAAAAATATTGATTTCTATGGATGTGCCACGTTTTCTCATTTAAACATCTTTCACAAAATCTTTTCAACTTTTCAAAAGATCTCTCACGTCATATTTAATAAATTTCCTAGTTTCGAGCACTCAGGCTCCATTATTTAAAGGCCTGAAGAGCATATAAGCAAAAACATCATTAAAATATATAATTTCAAATTCAAGAATCATTTCCCAAAGTGTCATATTTAATTCCAATTCTTTGTGCCCCTAAACTTTTAATTGATGATCTGGTGTCTACCACGCCCATTTTTTCTTTGACATCTTTGTTTTGGATTTCCGATTTATTAGTTTTCTTGCATGCAATTCAATTGTACCATATTAGAAGGGCATTTTTGGGGCGTAGTTTCTAAGCCATTATTTTTAAGAGAATCTTCGTCGCATTAAAATCAACGAAAAAAAGATAAGAAACTGATAAGAGAAATAGGAAAGAAGTCTAGGTACCCATCTTGCACTAACCTTATTCGTGTTTAAATTTTCATGAATAATTTGAAGGACTGTTGTTTTAGAAAGACCCAAACTTACTGCTATTTCTGTAACTTTGAGCCGCCAGTCTTTCATAATTTCTCCTTCCACAAGAGCGAGCGATGTTTTCAGTAGTGAGCACCTCCAAGGGTCGACCTGCACGTTATTCGTCTTCAATGCTTTCTCGACCCATTCGAAACAGTTTGGCCCATTCTTTTACGGTAGAATATGAGGGGGATGCTTCCCCATATACACCGTCCAATCGCTGTTTAATTTCATTTGGAGTAAGTCCTTTGTTATGAAGAATTCTTCTTTATGCAACTATCTCTGAACAACTGAACAGTTACAGCTGTAATTATTTACTTAACAGGTAAAGTATGACACTAGATAAGGGTTTTGTGAAGGTGACAATCCTTATCGGCGAGACTGGAAACTATAGATCTATATTAAATTAATTGTTTAGCATTATTCCTAAACTTTTAAAAAACAGTTTCACGGTAGTATTTTTTCCCACAATGTAATTTCAGTTCTTTGCTAAGTTTTACTCCACTTTCTTTTTCATATTTGTATCCTTGTTCGCAACTACTGTTTTTGTCTGCACAACAGTTCAAGTGAAGATTTCGACATGCAACAGTGATTCAACGTTTTTTTTTCAGGATATTGTTGTAATTTCGGATGTTAAAAATATAAATATCTATAAACAAGCAATGATTAATGTGTGTACTCAATATTGTGTGTGTCTTCTTTTTATCTGTTCATAATTGCATATGCACCAAAGAAAGACCACCTTACCAACCTCAAAAAAAAAAAAAAAATCCACTGATACCAGAAACAAGACATGGATACAACTGACGTGGAATATCACGCTCGTTTGACGATCTGCTTCAAGTCGTAAATATTGACGGAAAAGCAGGGCCCACTGATTTTAACACTAGTCTGACACGCGCGCTAATCTTACCACATAAGTCCATAAAAGATTATGCCATTAGCTCTTCACTATTCAAATAGTGAATATGTACTAAATGTTTTCCCCCAAGCTTTTTTCACTATGTTTCTATTGGTTTGCTTTTAGTGTGCGACACAACCTGAATTAATTATCTCTTCCGTCCTGTAAATAATAATATAGGGCGACCTAGTGGCCGTGCTTGTTGCGGCGAGAGTTGTTACCTGAGGACCCAGGGCTCAAGTCCCGCCTCGCACATGGATGGATACAATGTTTTTATGTGTTATCTGATAGACAGTAATACTAGGCTTAATTCCTGAAGTTATTAATGATGAACATGCTACCGTGTGCTAGCTTCCCACGCAATGGCCGGTTCAGCGGATAAATCCCCGGTGTTATCGACCCGCTAGCAGGTGGTTGAGTGGGATGCACGGTACAACATTTCTTTAAAACGTCAGTGTACTTTTCCTTGGATAATACAGTTCCTTTAGACACCCATAAACAGAGGATGCCAAAAAATGTATAAACACTTCAAGCAAAGAAAAAACTGTGCTAACATAACAAAACTGAATTCCCACAAACAGAAAATGATGAGCACTAATCATCTTAGACTTTTACAGTTACAACAGTTGCTCAAAATGCCCATCATCAGCTTCGATACACTTCTGAGAACGTTGAACTACTGATTGAGCAAGGTTTGCGAAAGTGTCCTCAGCGATTGCAGCACATGCCGTTTCAATTTCTTCCCGAAGTGCTGTCAGTGTAGCTGGTTTTCTACGTTATACAACATCCTTAAGAGTTCCCCATAGGTAGAGTTTGATCCGGAGAACGCGGTGAAAACACAAATCGGACCTCTCCGTCCTATCCAGTGCCTTGGATCCAGTGCGCGGGGCCTGCTGCTGTACGAGGTCTCCCAGATCTGCTCGTGTGAACATCGCATACGGTACCATACTCGCGTTAGCAATTCTGTTCTGTGCACGCGTCTCCATTGCCTTTTAACTTCAACAACATTCTCGGCTTTCCAATACCACTTCATAATTTCTTTCCGCTGTTCAAACGATAATATTAGCTCCATTTTGTTGTAGCAACGCTAGCATAACGTAATGTACACATCTGTTTACAGAACATCTTACGATAATCCTGGCTTCATTTGTTCATTATTGATTTACCTGTCACGTAGCAACGCTATCATAATGTATGTGAGTCACATCTGTTTATAGAACATCATACTACACAGTACTGTTGTTTTTCGGTTCAACTTTGAAATATATTAAATAGATATCTACTGTGAAAGTGTGTATACTTTTTTGGTACCCTAGATATATATTGCAGCAGGCAAATATATTCTATAATTCTAAGAATGCCACGCTTGCAGGCATTTTGCTGTTAGGTGGCATGTAATATAATTAATGTAGCGTCATTTTCTCTACACGACATTCCAATTTAATATATATATATTAAACTCATGAACTCTTGGCAGCTATATAACTTAAGATTCATCCCTCTCCAGCATGGCACACTTTCAGGTGTCTCTTTGCCATTACACCAGTACTCATAAGCTAAACCAGCTCCCATTACAGAGTGAAAGCAGATAGAAGAAATTTTGGCCCTCCGGCCAGACCAACTGGCACACTGGTAAATTCGGCCTAAATATAACGTTCAATACGTCCATACTAGTACCTAGGGGGGCCAACTTTTAACATCAAAAGCATGGCATAAAGTGAATCGAATGCAGATACTTTTGATCAATGAAGAAGTTGAAGCTGAGAGTTTATTCATGGAACCTGAGAACGTTCTAAGAATTTCTCAGAGAAATTTCACTTTTGAAAATTTCTTTCAAAACTCAGTCTAAGGTCTTTGTATAAGGTATCTGTAAAAGCAGAACTAGGGAACTATTGAATCTCAATAGGAATCAACAAGGACACCTGGAAGTTCTTTGAATTGAAATAATATGTTTATCTTTTTTGTTTTAAAAATTCATAAAGGTCTAAATAGTGCTTTTGTGTTGATATTTTTCAATGTTGACTCTTTAAATGACTGAAAATAAAAATTTAAATCTATTGTACATTTACTACCACAATATTAAATACTGAGCGTTCTTTACATAGCCGGGTCACAAATGCTCCACGCACTGTCTAATACACTGAGGGGATGGGATTTCCGTTCTAAAACTCCCGCGTTACTTACTCATGAGTGATATAACGTGCACTATAATGACTACAAACTTTGTTATAAATGGTGATGAAAGTGGTGTCCACCGGCATTCACGCATTCCTGACATCTTCGGATAAAATTTCCATTTACAAGCATCTCTCCATTAGAATACTTCATTTTCGCTTCTTAGGTTTAGCGATCCTGTTGTCATAAACTTATTAACCAGGCACCTAACAGTATTTTTACCTGGAACTGGAATACCAGGAAATTTTTCTTAAAATTGTCTACATACCTTCTACATAATCGGTTTTTACGTAAGTATTGTACATAAAAATTCTTTGCTCAAGCGTGAACTTTTCGGTAGGCATTACCCTGTACTAATAAGAATAATGTAATGTTATTCACACACAACATAGATGTCTTGAATAAACGTTCACTTTTGAGATGCACAATGAACAAACTCTAGTCATTGCAGCTCGAACAGAAGGCAGCAACTGACACAGTATAACTCGGCTGATAAACGTAGCCTTGAGCGGGTCATTAACCAAGGTCACTGCAGTGCAAGCGAACTACGCATATAAGCGATCTACGGCCCAGCTATAAATGAAACGCATGGTATATTATTTGTTACTTTTAAGAAGATATAACTCAAAAACACTATTTATAGGGAACAATATGTTGGAATAATGTGCACCATTATAGAGCTTTAAACAATTGCTGAAATTATTGGTATAATGATGTTTAATTAAAAACAATTACCTGGGAAATGTGCATAAAACATTAGCATGCGTTATATTTCTTTATTTTAATACCGAATGCCATAATTAATAAGAACTTTTAACCGGCTTTGTTAAATAAGATGTAATAAATGCCACTCTTCGCGGTACCTGCTTAGGAATTTTTCTAAGTTAGGGAGGTCTAGAACGGGGTCCACCCAGCCTCGTGAGGACAATTGGGAAGCTGCCTGATGGAGAGGTGGCGATCTCCGATCTAGTAAGCCGCGATATAGCGGAACGCGGTTGCTGATCACATACCCCCTTGCATTACCGCACTCTACCAATGATATCATGTGATGGAGGTAGAGGACGCAGCGGTCGTCGCGGTAAGCCGAAGACAACATGGGACTATGGAAAACCAGGCTTGAAGAAGAAGAAATGTCTTACAACATTCCAATGTGTTTCGATATATGCTGGTATGCAATTTTCATGTGTTTTACATGTTATACTTAAATATTATATTAAATGTTATAAAAAGTACCACCAGAGCTGAACAAATGGATGTAAATGTTGTTATGTTACATAAATAATAAAATAGCCATTAGCTTACCATACATATTGCAAAATTATAATTTTGAAAACTGTAGAAAAACACATTCGGGTCCCTTGGCAGTAATTGAGATTCTAACTGTTCACTGTCATTTAAATAAGCACCTCTGACGTGTTGGGGAGCTATATCCGAGCCTCAGTACAGAACATGTCTAATGAAGGAGGAATTGCCCTTTCATTTCCTTTGTGATGGTTACGGTTTAGTCCTCAAGATCTTGGGTCTCCCCTTTACCAAACCTCAGGATTATCATTGTTTTCCCATTTCGAAGACACTGGAGCCATTAAAGCGCTCAGCACTTCCAAAGAGATGAAATACAAGTTGGAGTCAGAATAATAGATCGATAAAGGTTGCGGTTCTTGAGCTGGTTCATCGCCCGCTCTTTTAAACGGCAACTTAATTCATTTCAAGAAATCATGGCATTTGGATTCAACGTACAGTCTTAATAATATATATATATATTAAAATAAAAGTTACGTAAATCTTTGAACAATGTAACTAACATAACAAGAACTATAGAAGTAGAAATAGATAAAACACTAAAGTAGCCACACAAATACCGTAGAATTTCGAACACCTTGTGTTATACTTTAAATGCAAAAGACAAGCCATATTTGTTATATATAAAATAATAAACAAATTGATTAACAAGTTTAAAATGAAACGAATTGTAAAGCACATGAGCCGAAACATTAATTAGGTAGACTGTTGAGAAAATACTGAAATGTGCAGCAACTAATATTAACATTAGCATACACAACAGGAGAAATGAGAATTTTGACAACTTTGCAAAACCAAATATTTTAGAAGCCAATATTGGTACTCTTGTCAAGAGAAAGAAGAGTCAACTAATTAATGAAATTCAGTAAATTGTAAAATAGCGACGTGTCAAAAAATATTATAAAGCTTTAGAGATAAATTGGAATCAGACCAAGTACGTACTTTTTGAAAAACGATGGCAGCCATATCCTTGTCTCTATTATACCATATATAACGTGTAATTGATAAGTTCTTCCGCACTCGGGTGATGTGCACCGCACAGGAGACAGTTAATACTCCTGCAATTCCGACATTCCTTCCTTTGAAACCGGTTTTAGCAGGTAATCCATCCACCTTTGCTAAAGGTTGTACTTAAGAGAGTGTTCTTTTTATTTATTTATTTATTTATTTATTTATTTATTTAACGCCCGCTTTTACTCTGAGGCACCACAGACGGTGGACACGAATGATACATGAGATGAAATGATATATTGGCAAAGGATTTTATAAGGAAGGAAACATTGCAGGTCTGAGTTTAGGGTACCTCCCCAGCATTTGACATTTATGAGGACTGAGGAAAACCTGGAAAAAAACTGGATCAGGGAGTGCGATCCTGGCGGGATTCCAACCCCAGACCTACCGCTCACGAGTCCGCGCCTTGATGACTTCGGCCACCCATGGCAGTTTGGAGAATGTGCTTGCGTTGGTGGTTAAGTGAACATAATAACTATGCGCGGTAAGTACTGCCATTCGAATTCGCTTCATTAGGGAAATCCCGGCTACACAATGACTGCGGAGCGACTTCTCGATGACCCTTTATAATTATAGACTTAGAACACAACATACCAGAAGGGAAAATGTATGTGCATTTACCTACTGATTTAGCCGCCTTCTGAGATTTACTGTTGCCTCTTATATAGCTGAAAATATCACTACAAGAATACTAAAAATGTGCTAGACACACACCATATATTCTTGATAATGTTGGAACTTTTACCTATTTTGGCGTCAGCAATGTGAACGCTTTAACCCACTTATGACCATCAATGCTGTCATTATTAGCAACACTAAGAACATCATTTCTGGACACACAAATATCCTAATGGATAAATCATCCACATTTACATACCTTACTTTCACAGTTTTGTTTTATAAATTCATACAAAATTTTGCACTGATTTAGAAGCAACGCAAGGTATTATTCGATCTTAACTTTTTTACCGACTACATATGTGTAATCAAAAACCAATACCATGACTCAGAAATTCATAAAGCTTGCTGCAGAGCTGTTTCTACAGGTGGGATAATGTTATGCAAAGTATCGCGAGTTGCACCTCCAAAAAAAAAAAAAAAAAAAAAAAAAAAAAAAAAAAAAAAAAAGTATCAGTCATTCCTTGTAAATTTCATCGTCAAAAACACTGGCTCCATTCCATTATACTGAGTTCTAAACGCTCCACTGAAGCACAATATCCAAACAATTCAAAACAAATTGAGATGTGCTTCTAAGATAAGCTGTTTTTCACTATGATAATTTTCATTTTAAAATAATTGTACCTTTGGCAACGTTTTGACTGTGGAGGAATACTCTTCATTGACTTCAAGGAGAGGAACACCACAGTAAATGGGGAGTACTATGCTGGCCTACTGCACAGACTACGTGCTTCCATCAAAGAGAAAAGCGAGGAAAGCTGAGTGGTGGTATGCGCCTTCTTCACTACAACGCGCCTGTGCACACAGCTCTTGTTGCAAAGGAAGTTGTGAAGAAATGTGACTTCAAGCAGATCGAGCATCCACCCTACAGCCCAGATCTAGCTCCCAGAGACAATTTCCTCTTCTCAAAACCCAAGAAGGACCTTCGAGGAAGGAAATTTAAGTGTGACGAAGGGATGGATGCTGTTTATGCGCATTTTGAATGCAAGACTTCTGACTATTTTGGATTGAAATGCTAATTAAAAGATGAGAGAAGTATATAGTATCCTTCAGTTGGTCCAATTCGCTGATGGTTCTGCCCTTCCGGATATTGCCTACGAGTAGGAAATCACGAGAGTCCAAAAAAATTGTATCCAGGACTTTTTGCTTTCTTTGGTGTACTTTCGCTGTTGCCACCCAATGTTTGGACGGCTCATTCGCCTCTGGCCTGTAGTAATGAATTCATACCATTTATTATCATTCCACCTATCTGCATGTCTCATCTTCTGTGATTGTGATGTCATAAGGCGGCTCTGATATTCAGTCGGGGAACCCCTCTGGGTGCATGTGTAATCTATGAAAGACTACTGACTCAGAAATCCTATAAACGGAGGAAGGTAAACTCAATGAAAGAAAAGAAATATAATACGAGACTGAAACAACACATAACCTTAATAAGGCAATCAAAATTCAGAATAATTTAGTGGAGTGTTGTATTACACATAAAAATAACATGTATCTGTAAGTTTCTGCTGGAGGAAAAGTGCGCACGGCATGTTGGGAAATGTGACGTCAGCGGCGCCCCCTTGGAAGGGAGCAGCTAGAAATTAGCCGTGATTGGGATAGTGAGGGCGAGATATTCATCGATGAATGAAGCCGCAATATGGTATGTCACTTCAGCAGATTCATGAGTGCACAGAAAGTTAAAAGTGGAGTGTCAACAAGAGTGATGTAGTTTGCTCTGGTCGACCGCAAACTGCGACTACGCCAGGTACTATCGCTGCAGTAGAACAAGCGATACGAGACAATAGGCGGGTAAATATCGATGTAGTGGCTGTAGAATTGAAGATCGGTCAAGGTTCGGTGCACCACATTATCTACGACATTCTGCAGTACTGCAAAGTCTCCGCTAGGTGGGTACCAACACCTCTACCCTGACTCTAAAGAATTGTATGGAACACTGCTACAACGTCATGAAGCTGAAGAAGATGGTTCCTAAAGCGTGTAGCAATTGTTCATGAATGCTGGTCCACTACTTCGAGTCAGCAAAGAGTGGCAGCATTCATTACGGCTAAAACCAAAAAAAGTTGCGTACAGCTCAGTCAGCCGGTAATGTGATGTTTACGCTCTTCTGGGGTTCTAAAGGTTAAACCACAGAACATTACACATCCAGAGGACGCAATGTTAACAGTAAATCGTGTTGTGATCTACTTGAGAACCATTAGAAATGTGTAATTAGGTCGAAATGTCGAGGTTTGCTCACAACTAGTGTACTCTTACAGTATGATAATGCAAGACCTCACACAGCTCATGCAACGACAAATGTTGCAGATTCTAATTTCCAGTTTATACCCATCCTGCTTATTCAATGGATGGGTTATCATGTCTTTGGTGACAAGAAGTTTCGTAATAATGACGAGGTAAAAGACTCGGTGGTCTTTCACTTCAGTCATCTTCAAGAATGTACGACCAGGTTTAAAGTCACCAACCATTTCCTAATCATTGCAGAGAGAGAGGGGAGAGGGGAAAGAGAGGAAACTCCATTAACTTTTATAAATTTAGTTATAAAGTATTTGAAACTATTTCATGCTTGAGACACGTATCCCAATGCAATAAACAATTATTTTTTACCTCGTAACTCATTATTTATCGTTCATTTTGGTGACGCTAGTGCTACTATATGCTAGTTAAGTTGTCCCACTGTTAATATACGATTCATATACAACTAAACTTAATTTACCCATTTAAAGTAAGAAAGAAAAGGGTCTAAAATGAGCAAAATAAATAAAAAAAATTCAAAAAAATGGATTGCTTGGCCAATTACTTTAACGTTAACTTCAGTTAGTAAAGATACGAAACAGGCGAAGTAAATTCGAGCTACATAATGCTTGCACACAATACAAAAGTCAGTGTTCCGCTTAAAGGAAATCCCTTTTGAATTTCTTAACATTTTACACTGCTAAAATATTTGGGAGCGGCTCTGCGAAGCGAGCTAATGGCAAGAGACCTGTTTTAATATTAATAGGATTACAGTCGGCAGGTTCGGCGTGTGGGGCGCCATCTTTATTTATTCATTCACGGTCTAGGAGAGTGAGCAGTGGGACACAGCACAAGTACTTCTTTGGCGGATTTACTGGGTGCTTGACCCGCAATGAAACAGCGTGCACTCGCACCATAAACGTTACGAGGACCCATTTCGATGCTCATCTGGAAACAAGTCTACCAGTATACCGCAATTTCGTGTCTTTCAAATCACGCTGAAAAGTTCCGTTATTACACACTCGTCGTTCTGGCAGAAACACCAAGTCCAACATTCTGTTTTTGAGGTTTGAGATTACTGTAAAAATATGTAATGCAATGTTGACAAACTGAAATTTACTTTTGAATGTTATCACATCTCTTCAATCTGTGAACACTACAACGAGTGGAGCTAACTGTAACACAAAGGGTATAGATTTCTTCAGAAACTACACACATTTATTGAAATTGTCACACTTTTCATATTTACAAAATTTAACACTAGTGTATAGTTTGTCAAAGATGGTCATTTTTTTAACGTTTACATTTTAGAAAAAAAAATATTAATGACTATTTCACTCATGTGATGTAATTTTTTTTAATAGTGTTTAACGCCCGTTTTTACTACTGAGGCACCACAGGCGATGGACACTGATGATACATGAGATGAAATGATAAATTGGGAAAGGATTTATTTTTAAGGAAGGAAACGTTTCAGGCCTAAGGTACCTCCTCGGCATTTACCAGTTATGAGGACTGAAGGAAACCTGGAAAAAACCTCAGTCAGGGAGGACGGTCCTGGTGGGATTCGAACCCCAGATCTCCCGTTCACGAGTACGCGCCTTAACGACCTCTGCCAACCGTGGCGGTGATGTTATCTTAAAATCGTCCAATGAAACGAAACAAAATGTTTGAATTTGGACCAATCACAGCCGGATTACGGAGTGAAATTATCGAAATATATATCAAATCCGTTTTATCACCCGACGTGCATTTGTCTTGTGGTCAGTGTAGCCAACTCTACACCTCCACTCTATAATTGCTGAACACGCATCACTGACCACTTTTGCTAGAGGCGGTGGCGAGATATTGATAGCAACAAAAGCATGGACAATCGACAATCATAACGCAAAATGATGGGTTCTTCAGAGCGTTCTGGTGATGCGTCAAAGGTGCAAATGGGTCTTATCATTAGGAATTGCAAACCACAGAACACAAAGAAAAATAGACACTGTATGTAATTTTCTCTCTGTCTCTCTCTCTCTCTCTCGGTTGGTATTAGAAAATCGAACGGTAGCGATTGTAATATCGACTTTTGTTCATTTCAGTCTCACGGTTTCTGAATAGAATAATATGCATAACATTACATGTGTGTTAATATTCTGTTCGCGAATTTCAAATATATACTTTTATTCTTATTCCATTCATGAAACAGTCCTAAACCTGTATTTTGCTCTTCTCTATTGGCATTACTGACAATGGATATTCTTCTGTCGCAAGATTGCTTGAAAAGTTTAAATGCAATTATACAATTATTACAATTTTGTAAGCCAAGTTTACGGGAAGTATATTTAAATTCTTATTTTACTCGTGAAATAGTCTTAATAAATATCACCGGAGGATCTGAGTTTTCCAGATAAACTCACTACGTTCGTGAATTTATCGGTAATCTCAGACCCTCCCGTAATATTACTTGTGATGACTTAAATTATTTAAATCTATAATATTTTCAAAATGGTTACTTAAAGTATTTACACTTATATATTTATAAAATGCATTTTATTGAATGCAGAAAAGCTAATACAGTTATTTCTTGACTATATAAAATCCTACTCTGTAATGTGTGAGTGATATTATGTTTTTAATGCCAAACTAAACTTATTTTATTAGTGTGCAGTTCCTTTATAAAAGATGGAGGTGAATTAAATAATACTATACCACTGTAGTAAACATCTTTTTGGCGTGGCTGCACTTGTTACTTCGTTTGTGTAAGTCCTGCGTGTATCTGAGTGGTTTTTACGAATATTTCTGAATTATGTACTACGAATAAAAGTACATCTAGAATATTCCAAATATTTTGAATGGTGATTTACATTGAGTTGTTTTGCCACTGCCATTGTTCTTTAAAATATTTTTTCCCCATTTACTGAGATTCTCCAGAACATTATTCCATAAGATATAAGGGAAGTAAAGCCGTGGGTCCCATGTCGCACATTTACGGCACGATAAAGAACCTCGAACCTGTAAAAAGAGGCTTCGGAGCAAAATTTGTCGGCTGTTTCACGCCCTGAATTGAATGGGACGCTGATGACCTGAGCTGTTAAAGAGCGTCCGTAAATAAACCAAATCAAAAAAAAAAAAAAAAAAAAAAAGTATACCCTCACTCCCAATTATGCAATAGTTCTCAAAAAAAATTAATACTTAATTTAAATGGTATAAGGTCAACTTTGTTCTGAAAAAAATACTGATGGTGGTAGAGCGATTTTTAAAATTTAGGTTTAAGGTAACCCCCCGCTCCTAATAGCCCGATTTGTCTAATTTCAATAACTGTTTTTCTTATTCTGTTTAAATGACATATACGGAGTTTCGTCGCGGAAAAAAAAATATTAATGCTAGAGCGATTTATAAATTTTGGGGTACAAAATCCCCTCCTAATGGTTCGATTTCTCTGTTTTTCTTATTCTATTCAAATGGCATACACGGATTTTCCTTGCGAAAATAATGTAATAATGCCATAAAAGCGATTTATACATTTTGGGTTTTAGGTAACCCTCCCTTCCTAACAGTCCGATTTCACTGATTTTCGAAAATTGTTTTTTTTTTTTTTCTGCTTTATTTCACTGGCACATACCTAATATGCCCTATAACTTGCAAGTCACGAAAATTATTGTTGTTTTTTTTTTCTTTTATTCAATTTCATCCCATTGTTATCATGAATTTATGGGTATTCCTCCTGGCATTACGGAATTGTAGCTTGTTGATTTGATTTATTCATGGACGCTCTTTAACAACTCGGGTCATCAGCGTCCTTTCAATTCAGGGCGTGAAACGGCCGACAAATTTTACTCAGAGGCCTCTTCTTTCAGGCTTGAGGTTCTTTATCGTGCCGTAAATGTACGACACGGGACTCACGGCTTTACTTCCCTTCCGAAGGAAGCCATAGTTAGGATTTTTACGCCCGAAAACATTCATCGATCCTGACCGGGTTTGAACCCGTGATCTTGGATTTAGAAGGCAAGTATGGTTACCACTACACCACCAGAACCGACAGAATTGTAGAGAAATTCTGAGGCCAATGATGATGAAGGTAGTATAAGCATTAAGGATGTATTATTATGTTATTCGTTTTATTCACAATAATCAGTTGCGTTGCGTTGCGAAAGTTCTATGAACGGAACCTTCTACTGACAAATCCTTTAATATATCTCAGAGCACAACCAAAATTGAATCCATACCAGAGTTTGAAACAACCTTTTCTTCCCTAAATCCGGGAATCCCTACAAATGCGGCGCTTTAGAAGTGCAGAGAGCAAAACACTTTAGGTGCGGACGGGTCTATTCTATAATGATGTAACGTATTCGTTAAGCAGTACAACGGTGATGACTATAAGAATATCAGGTTCACGAAGCGAATGTCTGCATCATTAAAACTAAGATGTTCAGTCTAAAACGTGACTTAGAGCTAATCATACGTTTTCAAGTTCAAACGTTAATTCTATTACTGCCAGACTTTGTTGAAAGTGTTGCTCACTCCGAAAATGCGAATGTTAAGTAAGTGATCCGGGCTAAACCTCACAGGATTCACATGTTTTGCAGATCTTATCGACCGCCACGGGTGGCCGAGGTCGTTAAGGCGTGGGCTCATGAGCAGCAGGTCTGGGGTTCGATTCCCACCAGCACCATCCTCACTGACTGAGTTTTTTCCCACGTTTTCCTCAGTCCTGATAATGACAAATGCCGGGGAGGAAAACTAAGCATTTCCTTTCTTTAAAATTTTTCCAGTTTATCATTTCATCTCACCACCAGGGTCCGCCGCCTATTATACCATAGCAGTAAAAAGTTCGTCACGTAGGAGTTGCGTAAACTAACCGAGTTGAATAACTTTTAATGAAAAGAAATATAAAAACCAAATCATAACCTTAGTAATTATGAAATGAAATAAACTATGACATTACTGTGATGCAGTAGGGGAACAAAATTAGAATTCTTGCAACCTACAAGTATTACTAAAGAAAAACCACATTTTTTTAATTATCAATATTAGTTTTGAGAATAAACCACAAAAATTAATGGTATACTATCAATTAAATAAAATATATGACCACTGATAGACAAAGCTATACTGTGTGAATCGTATCGTCTGAACATTCACTAAAACAGAGAGAAACAACAGAAAGTTTCGAGTTACATTGTGTATTTAAGAAGATGATGTTCATATGTTTCAATAAAACAAAAACATGTTACTATTCACAAACAATTTCAATGTAAAAAACAAATAAAAACAATCGAAGGTTACATCGAGTTTCATTGGCTTTGAAATTTAATTTAACGTTACTGTATTAAAAATATGTAACGCAAACGTTTTCTGAAGGCTATTACAGAGCGTTCTTACATATAAATATAATTCTCACACATATTAGATTAATATTTCACATTTGCTATCTTCAAAAAATATGCTTTTATTAAATGTAAAACATATACATCATTATAAATACAGTTTATATAATGAATTAATTTGTCCTTTTATTTTAAAACAATATAGAGAAAATTAAACGCAAGAGATCTTTTAAATTTCGGTTTTCAAGTTTACCTTTACTCCTAAAGGCCGAATTTTGTTGTGAAGAAACAAATATTGGTGACGCAAGAGCAATTTTTAAATTTTACGTGTCAGGTAAATCCCCATTCCTAATGGCCCGATTTTCCTGATTTTCATGTAATCATTTAAAAAAATCATATTTATATATTATTTAAATCATACGTACGAAGTTTCGTTGCGAAAAAACAAACATTAATGTCGTTAGAGCGACTTTAAATTTTTGGTTTCAGATAACATCCCCCCCTCCCACTGATTTTCCAGAACTATTTTTCGTAATTTATTTCAATGGCATTTACCGAGTTTCCTCTACAAAAATATAAAATTGTGGCCACTAGAACGATTTTATAATTTCGTTTTAACCCCCCATTTTTTCAGGTATACCTCCATTCCTAATAGTTCGATTGCCATGATTTTCAAAAAATAGTTTTATCAATTTATTTTAAAGAAATCTACCGAGTTTCGTTGAGAATTAACAAAATTGTTCCTGTTAACGAATTCGACGAATCGTTTGTTAGTTGTTGGTTATATGTAGAGTTTCGTTGAGAAAAAATAAAAATTGCGACTGCTAGAGTGTTAACGGACACATATACTCGTATATAGATAACACTTTTATTGTTTTGTTTTTTTTCCATTATAGGTGCCTAGTAGGTACGATAGGCGAAGATGTGCATAAATTATTAAAACATCTTTCCATGGGTACAATATTCCTTCGGAATTCGATAAAACACAATTATCCTTCGGAATTGGATAAAACACACTTATCCTTCGGAATTCGATAAAACACAATTAAAAAAAATAAAAAAGAAAAAAGAAAAAAGAAAAGAAAAGAAGAAAGGAAAGAAAAGAAAAGAAAAGAAAAAATTATCGATCTGCATTTTCAATAGAAGCGTTTTTGTTGATTTAATTTATTTATTTTTAATTGTGTTTAACGCCCATTTTTACTACTGAGGCACTACAGGCAGTGGACAACTGGATGATACATGAGATGAAATGATATACTGGGAAAGGATGTTTTTTAAGGAACGAAAAGTTCCAGCCCTAAATTTAGGGTACCTCCCCGACATTTGCCAGTTATGAGGACTTTGGAGGGGAAAAAAAAAAAACACCACGTCGGCCAGGGAGGACGGTCCTTGCGAGATTCATATCCAGACTTCCCGCTCACCATTTCGCGCCTTAACGACCTCGGCCACCCTTGGCGTTTTGTGTTGATTGTTTAGTGATGTTCGGAAGTTATTATGAACAGAGAGAACTAATGCATTTGTGTTTCAGTTATACATTACAGGCAGTGGTGCTTCTAGATGCTTAAAACTGGGGGGGGGGGACTATAGAAAATTTAGGGAATAGAATTCAAAATAAAAGTGACCTTGATTATGAAAATATTGTGGACAGCATTAGCACAACATTTTTCATAGAAATTTGTTAAGTTACACATAAATATATTATTATATGGTCGTGTTTTTAAGAACACTGAATGCGTTTAAAACTAAGAACTGGGAAACCGAAAGCTGGTTAGCGCAATTTAGAGGTCAGACACAACATTGTACTAATATTAATACCTTACATATAATTATATATACAGCTCGAGATAGCGTTGGGCACTGGGCATAATAATAATGTCTAGACCATACCTGCCTCATAGACCCAAGAAGGCCCACCCTCGTGTCACAGATGTACGGCAAGTAAAAAACCCGAAGCCTGAAAGAAGAGGCCTATGAACAAAATATATCGGCCGTTTCACGCTCTGAATTGAAGCTGACAGTGAACCTGAGGTGTTAAATAGTAAATAAACGGAATAAATAACACTTCTTCTTGAGAAAAGGGTATGTGTTGATATCTTTTTTCTATTTTATTTTCAAAAATTTTTTACAAAACGCTTTTAAAATAATGACAGTATAATATAAAAAATGGTTAATATAATACATTTATTATCAACATAATCTTAAGGTAACTTTTTAAATTTTTATCTAGAAATTTATAAATATTTCAAAATGTAATATTTAATTTGAAACACGGATGCAAAATGTCTCCGTTAAAATGGTTAAAAGCAGTGGCGGCATGTAGAGAAATAGCTGTAGTTTATGAGCCTTACTGCAGGCGATTCTTCCCCAACACAAGTGTAGGAAACGTCGGCCAGTCAGACAGCTCAAGTACTGCTTTACTTATATCAATTCAACAATCCCCCATTTCTTAAGAGCTAACTGTACTCAAGTGCGCACTTCAGAGCACTCGGCAATAGAGATACACATGAAGAGGAAACATTAAGTTCATTTATGTTTGCCTCATGGTCGTATTCCCTCATAAATGTATATAAAGGATATACATCCAACCTAATACAGTTGACAATATCCTTTTATGAAGGGAACCAAGTTTTCAGTTATACGAGGATAGGTGCATAAGTTTCCGGCCTCGCCCATAAGGATTATCGCCTTTACAAAACCCTTATCTGGTGTCAATCAATTCTCTGCTGTACAGGGATTTTACGTTATGTATTTTTTCTTTCTTTCCATATCTCCAACTTCAACTATGAGGAAAGAAGCAATTAATTACACGCAAAGAATTTTGCGTGCGTTCCTGTCTCTGAAATTGTTATTTTAAGGATCCGAAATATATTTTCCCACTTCCATTTCTTCCATTAAACGTAATGTTTTGTGATTGGCGACTTTATATTTCTTTATGAAAAAAAAAAAAGAGAGAAAAAAGGGGGAAAGAGAGGGAGAGAGAGCGAGAGAGAGAGATTTTGTTGATTTGTTTTATTTATGGACGCTCTGTAACAGCTCAGATCATCAGCGTCCCATTCAGTTCAGGGCGTGAAACGGCCGACAAATTTTGCTCAGAGGTCTCTTCTTTCAGACTTGAGGTTCTTTATGGTGCCGTAAATGCACGACACGGGACCCACGGCTTTACTTCCTTTTCGAAGGAAGCCATGCTTAGGATTTTTACGACTTAGGATCGACGAGAGAGAGAATGCCGTTAATTGAGTCAATGTGTGCATAATCAGATTGCAGAACAATAATTGTTTTCGCTCGTCTAGAGATATGCGGACCTTTGTCCTGTACATGTAGAGAACTCATTCATTTGTATGAAACAGGAAGGAATCACAACATGTTCGAAACACAATTTCTATATAAAAGTTGCTAATTCTAGAGGTGTAGTGGTAACCATGCTTGCCCCATAGACCCAAGATCGCGGGTACAATGCCATTCAATGTCAATGGATTTTTTCAGGGGTAAAACCTTTCCTTCGGAAGGGAAGTAAAGCCGTGGGTGCTGTGTCGTAGATTTACGGCACGATAAAGAACCTCAAGTCTGAAAGAAGAGGCCTCTGAGCAAAATTTGTCGGCCGTTTCACGCCATGAATTATATGGGACGCTGATGACTTGAGAAGTTAAAGAGCGTTCCTGACTGAAGAAACATTGCAGACGCCAACTTGGCTACGATACTGAAATCCCTTTTCTGACGTACTATGCACAGGGCTGCAATAAAGAAACTTACCCTTACAGCGGCTGGAGCTGTAGCTACAGCGAAGAGAGCCGAATTGCTCAGATCCGAACGGGAGGGGAAGCACATTTTGCACTTCTCTGTTTGCGTGGAGTGTGAACAAGATAATACTATAGATAGCGAAATAGAGGGAATGCAAATACAAAACTAAAGAAATGTTTAAAAAAAAAAAAAAAAAAAAAAAAAACTTCCACAGATATAGCAAGATAATAAGGCTTTCAAGCGCAACGATATAATAGCTCAGACGGTTAGAGCGCCATGCTATAGTTGTGAAGATTGCAGTTTTGATTCCTTACATCCTGATGCCATTTTTTTCCTTCCCTGTTGGAGCTAACATAGTACGCACACAATCCACTATAAATTATTATTTAGGAATTTCCCCCCTGCTGCAGTCAAAGGCGATTTGCCACCGTTACATACAATATTTTACCAACATACTTAATAGCACACAATCCCCTATCCATTTATATTTATTCCCTTCCGAAGGAAGCCATACTTAGGATTTTTACGCCCCAGGGTTTGGCCGGGTTTGAACCCTCGATCTTGGCTTTAGGAGGCAAGTATGGTTACCACTACACCACTAGGATCGACAGAAATTTAGAACTAAACCTGAACATGGATAAGAGGTTAATTAAAGGACTCTGCTCGAAAAGCTCAAAGCGAGAAATGAGTGTAAATGGAATAAATAATTCCACTCTGCCAGAAGCAGCACTTCTAATGCTAAGCATCCGACAAAGGACATCATTGTACATGAAAGCAACACAAGCAATAAGTAAGTGCAGTATAAAGCTATCTATCATATGCTTCCCACACTGGAGATGGAGAGTAAACAATATGGCAGTATATCATGAAACACTTTCAAACCTTTCGATGAAACCTTCCCTTTTGAAAAGTCATTTTAACACAAAGCAAACTTTGGAATTTTTTTCAGAGAAGATTTCAGTCATCAAGGGGACGGGGAGCAATAACCTCTTGCAGGATGTAACATCAAGGCTCCGTAGGCACCAGTTTAAGAGTTGCTAAGGCGGGAAAAAATTCCCACGATCATTAATATTACCGGCATCTTTGTGAATATGGATTTTCTACTCTAACAAAACAAATACAGGAATAAATTGAATATTGATCTCGATTTATGACTAGAATTAAGTTGAAACCAAATATTAAAGAACTGTTTTATCTAAACAAGCACAACCTTCGCACTGAAACAAAAGTTGAATCAGAAATTAGTTAAATTTGTAAAGTTAATAGTTTTTACTTAATTTAACTCGTAAGTACCGGAACAGCAGAATTAGAAGTACATAGTTGTAGAAATGTGTAATGTATTCATTCACTGTGTTTTAATCTTAACAAAATGAGTTTTTACAATTCTCAGAACAATCCATTGAATAGGAATAAGTTAAAAGTCCTTTCTCCAATAAATATCTAATTCTAAATATTACTCACAAGAAATAACTAAATAAATCACTAGTGTTGTTATAAAGGTACGGAAATGTTTATTACTGGTACATCCAATATCCTGCATTGAAAGTGATAGTACCTCATTGATAAAGGTTAAGAACCCCTGGTTTATACAAATGAAACTCAATATACTGTAAACAAGTGTTGGCACCATGATGACATCCAATGTGTGCTGTAAACTGAAGTGTTGGGAGAGGGCTGTTATTGAGCAAGCTGGTGGAGAAATGCGGCTCATCGAAGGGACCGAGTTGATACACGGGCAGGTTCACAAGTTTCCGGCCTCGCTGATAAGGATTATCACCTTCACAAACCCTCATCTGGTGTCATACCTTATCTGTTAAGTAAATAATTACAGCTGTAACTGTGATCAATTGTTCAGATATAGTTGCATAAAGAAGGCTATGTGTAGAAGATTGTGACATGTTCAAAATGAGTATCGAGCTGTTATTAAGTTCTTTACAAAAGAAGGACTTACTCCAAATGAAATTAAACAGCGATTGGACGGTGTATATGGGGAAACATCCTCCTCGTCTTTTACTGTAAAAGAATGGGCCAAACTTTTTCGAATGGTTCCAGAAAGCATTGAAGATGAAGAGCATGCAGGTCGGCCCTTAGAGGTGCTCACTCCTGAAAACATCGCTCGCTCTTGTGGAAGGCGAAATTATGCAAAGCTCAAAGTTACAGAAATAGCAGCAAGGTTGGGCATTTCTAAAACAACACTCCTTCGAATTATTCATGAACATTTTAAACATGAATAAAGTTAGTGCAAGATGGGTACCTAGACTTCTTTCCTCAGTCCAAAAGCAGCAACGAGTTATCTGTTGTCAGGCATTTTTGGAGCTCTGCCGTCGCAACGAGAGAGAAGTACTGCAAACTATTTTTACAGTAGATGAAACTATGGTCCTCTACTATGATCTTTGTCCAAAGAGCATCAATAGAGTGGCAGGCGTAAACGTGACAAAGCACCGCAAATGTCACTCAGTCAACCAAGAAGATCATGGTCACAATCTTTTGGGACTGTGAAGGAATACTCTTCATTGACTTCAAGGAGAGGAACACCACAGTAAATGGGGAGTACTATGCTGGCCTACTGCACAGACTACGTGCTTCCATCAAAGAGAAAAGGCGAGAAGGGCTGAGTGGTGGTGTGCGCCTTCATGACAAACGCGCCTGTGCACACAGCTCTTGTTGCAAAGGAAGCGGTGAAGAAATGTGACTTCAAGGAGAGCACCATCCTTCCTACAGCCCAGATCTACCTCCCAGTGACTAGTTCCTCTTCTGAAAACTCAAGAAGGACCTTCGAGGAAGGAAATTTAAATGTGACGAAGAAGTAATGAATGCTGTTTATGCCCTTTTTGCAGACAAGACTTCTGACTGTTTAGGGGGTGGGGTGGAAATGTTAATTCAAAGATGTGAGGAGTTTAGACCGGAAACTTATGGACCTACACTAGTATATTTCATCGTAATTCTGCAGATTATCATGATGAAATGAATGGCGAACATTTTAATAAACTATTAAACGAACATCTCGTACTAAACCTGCCATCTGGGTGCATTGCTTCGGATAACGCATTTATCAAAGTACAAGAAAATAAGTACCAACAATACCCTCTAGAAAAGCTGAATACTTTTCTGGTTAAAAAATCAAAATCTCACTCCAAACTCAGATAACTAAACAAGCATTACTGAAATAGTTGAACAGTACAAGCGTCAACCTGCACACTTATACATTAGACATGGTTTTAGAATGATATTGAATTACTGTACTACAGCTACCACCCAATCACTGGTACCTAAATTCAATTAAACTTATTTAGAATGTGGTGAAACAAAAAAATTGCATTTAAAAATGTTCGTTCCATTTCCCTGCCAATTTTGAAACGAATACTGCACAAGCAATAAGCGATTTATCAGAAAAAGAGGGTGGATAAAATGCTGCCAATCTGTTAAACATAATTGTGACACATTAAAGGAAGAGAAAGTTGAAAGGATTGTAATAAACATAATAATATGAGTAGTGATGAATAGAGTGAAGATAATGAGATTCTGGGATAAGACACTTGTATACATCGTATATATTCATCATGGTGTTGGTAATTTTACTTTCATTAACTTCCCAATAGTTCATATTTTTGTGGCTAAGCTGTACTTTTACCCTCCTCAAGCTGTTCATAGCATATGAGCGCCCTCACCTGAAAACTGCAATGTTTCGTCAGAGCAGCTGCCCTAGTCCTATTCAAAATAAATTCCACTGCACCAAAAGATTCCGACCACGTAAGAATTCCAATGACACGCTTTAAAAACACTCTCTAACTTTTGTTGTTCACTGGCAGAAATGATTTAGCAACCGATCTGTTTCCATCAATTTCGGCACATGAATGCCTAAGCTGCATTGGCCGGCAATATATTATAAGCAAGGATCTCTCGATGGGATAGGCACGTGGCGACACTCTTCGGATCGATGTTAACGACATAAGAGACGCATGCGCGCTGCAAGGCAATTTGCGATTGTTACAGAGGTGCGAAGTCTTTGGCAGTAACACTTCGGTTGCTGCTTATACCCAACCCAAATGTAACTGAAGCACTGATATCGAAAGTTATTCTCTTAATTCATAGGTGACTAATGAAAAAAATTTAAGGACTAAATTCAGTAAAGAATGTTTATTTTTTATGTTGAAGATTTCATGTTAGTCCTGGTATCACTTAATTCTATTTTAATACTTTTCAACACTTGAGACAACATGCATGCATTTACTCACTGTTGCCTTAAATTTCACTTCCAAAATCAGAATCCGGATGAATATTCCATCTCATTCAGTAAAATATTTTACTATGGTTGGCTAATTTAACATTTCATTGCATTCTGTACCTTTGATGGGTCACGTGCGCAGCGGTATTAACTAGAGTTTTTTTTTTTTGATTGATTTATTTACGGACGCTCTTTAATATCTCAGGTCATCAGCGTCCCATTCAACTCAGGGCGTGAAACGGCCGACAAATTTTGCTCAGAGACCTCTTCTTTCAGGCTTGAGGTTCTTTTTCGTGCCGTAAATGTACGACACGGGATCCACGGCTTTACTTCCCTTCCGAAGGAAGCCATACTTAGGATTTTTACGCCTGAAAAAACCCATCCGTCCTGGCCGGTTTTGAACCCGCGATCTTGGGTTTAAGAGGCAAGTATGGTAATCACTACACCACCAGGACCGACAGAGGAATGTTCATTAAATGAGTAAAATGTATGGAAAAAATGAAATTAATTTGATTGGTTATATGGATTGGAATCTCAGGGTAATTTCCATCTCCTATCCGATAGTATTAGACGCTGACTTAGATATTTGCCACAGCTGTTGAGACTCTGCTGTTGGATATTTTTATGGTCCTGTGATCACAGGGGAAGGAGTTTTGGAGATTAATAAGATTTCTCATTATGGGAGATGAAACATAATGTATTGTTCATGAACTATTACACATGAAATGTACTGCCGTTATTTTTTTGGAGAATATATCTCACTTTCGCACTAACTATGACGATCTCTCTGACATTTCTTAATTTGATAAAGACTGATCCTCAAATAAACTAATCCTGAAACGCAACTGGACTCATCTAATAAAGCTCTTCCACTGAAAGGAACTGAACTAACCGTGTCTATCTTCCACACTGATAATGCCTCACACTGAATACTCTTCCAAAACTGACTACAGCTTTCCACTAACTAAAATGAACCGAGAAGCCCTTAAACTGATAACGCCCCACTAATTACTTTTCCAAAAACTGACTGCAGGCCGCAAAATTACAAGAATAAATAAACATAGACTACGTGACTTTTTACATATAGAAATCAACTAAAGCTTCCTCCCTTGAGGAGGTTATCTGCCTGTCTTTTCATCCCTGTAGTTGCCAAATGTTTTAGCCTACCCTGCTTTACAATTCTCTAACAGAATACAAAATAAACATATTTTCCAGGGACCATGCTATACAACTCCCCAGGAAATATCGGTTCTGCTTGGTCAGCTTTACAAATATTGTTTATGATAAGCGATAGAAATTTCCAGGTCATATTTTATGGCTAGGATGGATTTCTGCACTCTGGTATGAGAAAATAACATTTTACACGCAATAACTCCACGCTTGTAAAGGAAATAAACTGACTTTACACTGATGACTGTAATAAAGGAGTTACACAAAATTAATTACTATAATCACTCTAACTAAATTTGGGGGTGGCCGTCTCACGTGCATGAGATACCCCTAGAAATGTGGGACACTATACACTGTTCACAAGTGTAAAAATCTTAGAAGATGACTGACCATTTATGAACTTTGGCTGCACGTGTTTTTTTTAAATATTACTC